>JAPVLO010002028.1:0-45391 GCA_027257055.1 Cephalopachus bancanus
CAAATGTACTTGTCCAGTGTGGTTTGGTTCTTTTTACCAGTGATCTGCCCTCAGAGGAGCAGGCCCTGGAAAACCATGCCCTTTCACGTTAGACCCCAGAGCAAAACACCTGGAACTGAGCTGAATAGTACTGTAGTCTGGAGTCAAACTGAGCTGATCCTTAGCTAGAACCAGAGCAAGCCAACCTACCCAACCTCGATCAGCCAAACTGCCATCAAACTGCAGACCAAAAGGCATGAGAATAAAGGCTTATTGTTGCAAGCCACTGAGGTTTTGGGTGGTTTGTTTTACAGTATTGTTTAAGCAATAAACTGACAAACAATGGAGAATAGACAGATTTAGACTGATTAGTGATTTCTGAAGTCATTCTAAGTTTACTTGCCAGCTCTGACATGGAAGGAAAACATCCCTAGGAATGGGGCATTTCCAGTTTAGCTGCTTACTTTAGAATGAATTACAATTACATTTTCTGGAAACAACAGTTTAGGAAATTATGTAGTAGATGCCTGGATTAATTGTACTTTAAAAAATTTGCTATGAAAGAGGGAATATGAGATAAATAGGGCAGCACAATAGTGTGTATCTAATTGTTCCTTGTAATCCAGTAACCCCACATCTGAGAGGGCTTGCGCATAATGTGTACATGTTCCAAAGAAGTTACCGAAGGTCCAGCCAAGGAAGACACTGGTTTACTATAATTTATGGGAGGCACTGATGGTGTGATCAGAGAAGAATCCACATTTCAGGACAGTACAGCAAGCAGTTTTATAATCAAGCAATTATTCAAATTGCTATACAGTGTTTACAATTACATTGATTAAGAGTGATGCCTACATTGCTTTCAGCATTGCTCTGTCACCTGCATCCATGACTCACCACTAGGAATATGCATATCCTTCAGAAATCAGACTTGGCCAGAGGCAGATCCTTGAGGGAGGTGGGAGAAAGAAGCCTGAACTGGACAATACCTTACAATCCTGTTTTTTTTGTTGCTGTTGTTCCCCCGAAAGTTCCCTGTACTAAAAAAAAAAGCATCAACAACAAAAAAATAAACAAAACAAACTTTTTTCTCCCTGTTTAAGCAAATTTCCCTGTACTATTATAAATTTGTTACAGTGAGTCCCCTACATACAAACTAATTTCATTCCAAGAGTGTGTTTGAAAGTTCATTTGTTTATAAGTCCAGTTAACCTAGGTATCCAACTAACACAATCACCTATATAGAATTGTATTGTAACAGGTTTATAATACTTTCACACAAATAATACGCTAAAAACTAAGTATCGTGCAGTACAGTGCACAAAAGCACAAACACATGTAGAGGATACATGCACATGACAATATACACCAGACACATGAACTAACTTACCTGATTGGACATGCAACACTTTGCATCTTTGAAAGTTTGCAACTTGAAGATTCATTTGGAGCAGACTTACTGTATTTGTAAAGAACTATATGAGGGGGACCAAAAAAACCTGGAATTATCTTTTAGGGAGTGGGGCCCTTATAGTACAGGGTTCCCCCACTAGGTAAGTGTTCTAGGAACTCATCTGTTCTGGTTTGGAAGTTGCCCGAGTTGTGGCAAACAGGTGACTGGTCCTTCCACTATGATAACACATGTGCCCACATCATGCTGAGTTTCAGCAGTTTTTGACCAAAACAGTATGACTTCCATGCCCCATCCTTCCTATTCACCCGATTTTGCCCTGAACAAATTTCTTGGTTTGTTTCCACAATGAAAAAAGTCCTCAAAAGGAAATATTTTGCCGATGTGAAAGAGATGAAACAAAAACAGAAGGAGCATGAAAAGGTATCAACATTGACAAGTTCAAAAACTGTTCTGAGCAGTGGAAAAAGTGTCTGGATAGGTGTATTAAATCAAATGAAAAGTACGTTGAAGGTGACAAGTATAAATATATAAGAATAAATATAAATTTTTTTATGAATAAATTCTGGGTCTTTGGGGATCCCCTTTGTACAGGTATTCTTACATTTCCCCTCATGTATCCTTTTATCCCCCTAGATCACACAGGCAGTTTTATTATGAAGGGGAAAAGGAAGTTAGAAACAGCATGAGGGGGGAACATGATGGAACAGTGCTAATTATAACTAAGTTCACATAGAACTGAAAGTGTAAGGCGCTGTCATGTTCTTTACCTCATTTAGTTTTCACAAAGTTTTTGTTAGAAAATGAGAAATGGCAATACAATCATCTGTTTTGGTGAAACAAGTCTTAGAAAATTTAAGTGAGTTGCAGAGTTTTTAAATGACAGAGCTGTTATGTGGAGTTAGGTCTGACCCTCTTATTTTCAATTATAAAAACTACTTTTAATAATAGGTAATAATATTTTTTAGGATGTATCGTAGAATTCCCATTCAATAGGAGTTAAGTAAGGCCTCATTCAAATCTGATTCAAAGAGAAATTTCCACATGTATTTCATAAGCCCTTACATTGAAAATATATTCTTATATGAATTCTTGTCAATTTCATTCCTTTTCCAAAATACTATCAGATTTATGTAGTCCTTTTGTCTCTTGCTGATTTCTTGTCTTCCAATATTCAGTTCATCACTAAATCCTAGTGATTTTACACTCCGGATAGCTGTTGAATCTAACAACTTCTCTGCTTCTGTATGGCTCCCAGCCTCTTCCAAACAAGAATATATTTTTTTAAAATCTAAAACTAATTCAAGCCAGGCTCGGTGGCTCAGCCTGCAATCTTGCACCTTTGGGAGGCTGAGGTGAGTGGATTGCCTGAGCCCATGGGTTCGAGACCCACCTGGGCAACTTGGCGAGATCTTATCTCTACAATAAATAAAAAATGAGCCGGGAGTGGTAGCACGCACCTGTAATTCTGGCTACTTAGAAGGCTGAAGTGGAAGGATCACTGGAGCCCAGTGGGTCGTGGCTGTGGTGGCCGGGAGCAGCCACTGCACTCCAGTCTGGGTGACGGAGTGAAACTCCAACTCAAAAAAAATAAAAAAAAAAATAAAAATAATTCAATAACTTTGGTCCTGACATGAATTTCTCACCATCATGGTTTTTCTGAGATGAGTTGGGACTTTTGTGGTTTTTCAGTCTGTTGCTCTAACCTGGGATTCTGAATTTAGGAACTAAAGAGCTTATGTTGGTGGTTATGTTAGAGATTTTTTTAAAATGTCTTTTTCACCCTAGTCACCACTCACAATAAACACATCACAGAATATTTCATCTCTGATCACTAAAATATGTGGGGATTTCTCCCCATCAGCAATCAAGTCACCCTCCAGTGGACTTCTGCTGGGTAGGGTATATTAGAATTTAATTCAATTCTGACACCATCTACCTGGAGAGAGGATCAGATCTCACAGATTGAAAGCTCAGTTTCACAAGACTGTTCTCACCTCAAATACTAGTCTCAAGTATAGTCACATGCCACTTAACTGGGATATGTTCTGAGAAACACGTCTTTAGGTGGTTTTGTCATTGTATGGATATCATCGAGTGTATTTACACAAACTTACATGTAGAACCTACCACACTATAGGCCAGGGATGTCCAACCCACAGCCCACAGGTTGCATGCAGCCCAGGAAAACTAGTAACATGTCTCCACAAGATCTTTTAACATTATGTTTTTTAGTATTTATTTTCTTCATGACTCCGTATGTAGTTTCATTTTTTTAAGTTCACAGTCACACATTATTCATGATATCACTATTGGGCAGCACATACATTTGTGAGCAGCTGTTTTCTTTCAATTATAAAACATGAAAAGAGCAACATTTGAACAAACATTTCTGATGAGCTCCTTAAGAACTCACTAAGAATTGTAACCACTTCCATCAATCCAGACATTTGCAGATGAGTTTTAAAAAATAAGATAAAATTTCCCAGTAGTTTTATGTTGTTCTCACTTTTCTAAAAGTTATAATAAAATATAAAAAATATTAAAAATAAGTCTTATTTTATATACACTATATTATATAATTTATCGGTGGCCCAAGACTATTCCTCTTTACCCAGTGTGACCCTGGTACCCAAAAGGTTATTCCATGTGGTCCAGGAAAGTAAAAAAACCAAACACCCCTGCCCTGGGCTATATGGTACAGGCTATTGCTCCTAGGCTACAAACGTGTACAGCATGGTACTGTACAGAATACTTTAGGCAACTGTAAAATAATAATAAGCATGTGTATCTAAATATCAAAACATTAAAAAGGTAATATGTTGTGCTAGGCAGGAAGCCACTAAGCCATAGAACGCTCAGCTCCATTATAATCTTTTTTTTTTTTGAGTTGGAGTCTCACTCTGTCGCCCAGACTGGAGTGCAGTGGCTGCTCCCGGCCACTGCAGCCTCAACCCGCTGGGCTCCGGTGATCCTTCCGCCTCAGTCTTCCGAGTAGCTGGAACTACAGGCACGCGCTACCACGCCCGGCTGATTTTTTGATTTATTGTAGCGATGAGGTCTCGCTGCCCAGGTGGGTCTCGAACCCGTGGGCTCAGGCAATTCACTCACCTCAGCCTCCCAAAGGCGCAGGATTACAGGCTGAGCCACCGAGCCCAGCTCCATTATAGTCTTATGGGACCACCATTATATACGTGGTCCATCACTGACCAAGACATTGTTATGCAGAACATGACTACAGTAGGTTTTCAACTGTACTTCTGATTGGCTATATCAGGAGTTCCCGCAACCCCCTTCTTGAGTTCAATTAATTGCTAGAGTGGTTCACAGAACTAAGGGGAACACTTTACTTATGTTTACAAGTTTATTAATAAAGGATTTAATAAAAGATACAGATGAACAGTCAAATGGAAGATACACATACGGCAAAGCATATGGGACAGGTACAAAGCATCTGTAACCTCTTCTAGTGACCTATCCATGCAATTCCATGTGGTCATCTATCTGGAAGCTCTTGTCCTTTGTATTTTTATGGAGGTTTTATTATGTAGGCATAGTTTTTTAAATCATTGGCCACTGGCAGTCAGCTCAACTATCAGCTCCTTTCTGCTGCCTAGAGATTGGGGGATGGCAAGGTTGAAAGCCCCAACCTTTTTATCACTTGGTCTTTCCAGTGACCAGCCCCCATCCAGATGCTATTTAGGAATCCCCAGCCACCAGTCATCTCATTAGTATACAAATTATCACTTCGGTGATTCCAAGGATTTTTGGAGCTGTGTACTGGAAAGCAGGAAGAAGACCAAATATATATTTCTTAATATCACAGGTTGCTATTTCTTATTGTTTGCAAGTCTTCCTTTAGTTATTTCTTTGGATACTCCATGGCTTAACACACTTAAGTTTTCCCCAGTATTTTTGACATGGAAACTAAAATAAAGCAAACAAACAAAAAATGTAAGAATGAGAGAAGAAAATGGGAGGCAGAAAGCAACAAAATGCAGAGTAATTACTTTATTTAACTGAACAAACTCCTGAATCAGCTGGAGAAGTAGTTACTGTTGCTCTCTGATGTCTAAGAGTGAGCAATCTGAAGAGAAAGTTTATAAAATACTGTGCTCTGTAGTACCTATTAGAGTGAATACTGAAAGTTGGGAACTACATATTGTTACAGCCTTTCTACTCTCTTCCCAGAAGGATTCTGGAAGTGAAGGGAGTTTGGTCATTGGAAGACATAGGAATTGGTGTGAACATTAAAAGAGCACAGGAAACTTCACCCCCAAATATAGTTTCCTGGTATGAATGTTTTGAATTAAAAACTCTTAGAGATCAACAGACTCTGGAAGAGACATTTCTTCTGTTTACATAAAGAGAAAAATAGACTCATCAAGGATAATAATTGTTTTTCCTCCTTTCTCAACCCATATCTTTCTCCCAGACAGGTTGAAGTTGTTCTCTGAAGTTCCCTTATCTGTCCAAAGTCCAGACCTACCAAAAAAAGAAAACGATTATCACTGTTCTTTTCCCTGAGTTTGCATTAACTGAATTCATATTTAGGATGAAAAACTGATGTCTGTCATCGTACGTGGGCAGACTTTTGTCACTCTATGGGCCCCAAAGACTTTGTCCTAGGTCATTGTATGACCTGAAATCTGCCCATTAAATTCCCCTAAAAACCATTTACTATCCTCCTAAAATCATATACACTTCCTTGTCTCATTTTCTCCTAATAAGTAGAATATAGAAGCATCTGTGCTACATTGGGATATTGGACAATTACTCTGTGATTCCCTCCCATGCATGTTAATAAATTCATATGCCTTTTCTTCAGTTAATCTCCTTTTTGTGAGTTAATTTTTCTGCAAACATTCGGAAGCCTAAGAGGAAGTTTTCCCTTTTCCCTAGTAATACTATACCTAGGGATAAGCACTGTTGACATCATAGTTTCTGTATATATGAATCTACAGGCTTTTAAAAAATACAATTGTTCCTGCATTAAAAAAAACAGCAAAATTCATTTTTAAATGTCTTATGGGTCAGAAAAGAAATAAAAGCACACTGAGATAAGCAGAGTTTTGGATACAGAAACAGGAATGGCCAATGGCTTTCAGGAATTTTACTCCTGAAAGAAACAGGGATATGGATGACTCCTGTGAGGGACCCCATGACTCGGGCTCTGGAACCAGGGTTAGTGCATAAAAATGGATCTGAAGCCGGACTCCTCAATGTACAGCAGAAGTGAGAAGAGTTGGGATAACTGCCTGGCGTGGTGGCCTTTGAATTGAATACCCCCAAAATCTTAGGTTGAAGGAACTACAAAATTTCCAGACTTGGGGGTGGGGCAAATAGAAAACAATATAAATTTCAATATAAACAAAACCCAATTTTCTCTCAAAATGACGGGTAGGAAATTAACTTAAAAAGACACAGCTCACAATAAATGTGAGAAGAAATTCCAGGAACAATGAAAAAGAAAGTAAAACATTAAAATGAGCAAAGGTTAAGATTTTGAAGAGGTTGCAAGACAAAACCACTTGATTAATCAAGGTTAAGTTAAAATAAAAATTAAACAACCATAAATGTTCAAAATTCACGATTAATTCATATCTTCAACATGTTACAAAAAGATTACATAAACTGGGAGAAAGTGCTTGAGGTAGCCACTAATAGATTAGATAATAAAGATTCAATAAAGGTTTGCAAAATTTGAATGATGCAATTAATATTCTTGATTTCCTAACAATTCTGGAGGTGACCCTCATTGGGAGCGGATGTGAGGTGGGGTGCTGAAAAGCGCTGTCACTATAGCAGGCCTCGAGTAAAGGCCCCAACGGAAGGCAAGGTCTAGCTTAAAGGCCCCAAGTGAAGGCAAGGTCTTGCTTGGTAGCTCTGCCTCCTAGCTAAAGGTGAGGCATGCAGCCTGCTACATGGAATGGCGTCTCAGATGCCCACACATCCAAGTGCACATAGTACAGATAAAACCTTAGCTGTAACAAGATAACCAGGGAACAACTCACCTTTAGCTTACAACAAAATTCCGTTATAGCTCCCTCACAGACCTTGAATCCCTTCCAACTTTCTTTGTGCTTGATTATAAAATAAACTGCTGAGCTAGTTCGGGGCCACTTCTCCTCCATCAGAGGAAAGTGTCCCACCTGGCCCCAGCTTTTCTTTATGTCTTTGTGTCTGTGTCTTTCTTAATCTCTCATCACTCTCTCTTGGGACCCTCAAGGCAACCGCGCAGGCAGCAGCAGACACTGAGGATAATCTTTTTTCACTATAGTAAAATATACATAATATAAAGCTTATTTTAACCATTTTAAAAAGTATTAGTGTATTTGCATTGCTGTGCAATCATCACCATCATCCATTTCCAGAACTTTTTCACCTTTCCAACTGAAATTTGGTCAATTAAACAATAACTTCCATTGCTCATCCTCTCAACTCCTTGCAACCACTATGGCTTGTCTCTTTGGACTACTCTAGGAGCCTCATACAAGTGGAATTGAACAATATTTGCCTACTCTATGTGGCTTATTTTATTTAGTGTAATGTTTTCAAGATTCATTTATGCAGATATGTATTTCAGAATTTCCTTCCTTTTCTTTTTTTTCACATTTCTAATTTTTACATTTTTAAAATTTTAAAGATGTGGGATACAATTCAGGGTTAGGTATACAAATGTTCATTATGCAGGTACCCTTGTTGATGAAGTGTCCCCCTCCTCCCCTGGCAGTTTCCCACTACTGTCAATCCTGCCCCCCTCCCTGTCCCCCAGCAGTTTCCCACTACTGCCAATCCCTTTCTTAAAGTTTTGCGATAATTGTTTAAGGTCCGCTTATGAATGAAAACATGTGATAATCAGTTCTTTGTTTCTGTGATAGATCACTCAGTATTATAGACTCTAGGTCTATCCAAGTTGCTACGAAGTTCATAATTTTGTCCTTCTTTATGGCTACATAATAGTCCATCATGTATATGTACCACATTTTTTTTTATCCAGTCCTCTTTTGATGGGCAACACTGTTGGTTCCATGTTTTTGCTATTGTGAATAATACCGCAATAAACACACGTGCGCAGGTGTCTTTTTCATAGAGTGATTTGAGTTCCTCCAGGTATATACCCAGGAGGGGGATTGCTAGGTAGTATGGAAAACCGATTTTTAGATCTTTTAGGAATTTCCAAACTTTTCTACAGAGGTTGTACTAGTTTACACTCCAACCAGATGTGTACAAGTGTTCCCTTTTCCCCCGCATCCTCTCCAGCATCTGTTGTTTTTTGTTATTGATGACTCCTTCCTTTTCAAGGCTGAAAACATTCACACACACATTATATTTATCCATTTATCTGTTGATGGATATTTGGGTTGTTTCCACTTTTTGGTTATTGTACATAATGCTTCTATGAACACTGGTATACAAATATGTCTGAGTTCTGCTTTCAGTTTTTTTCAATATAACCAGAAGTGAAATTACTAGATCACTTGGTAATTCTATATTTAATTTTTGGAGGAAGAGCCATACAGTTTTCCATGGTGGCTGAGCAATTTTACATTCTTACCAGCAATGTACAAGGATTTCATTTTCTCCATATCCTAGCCAATTCTTCTTCTTCTTCCTTTTCCTCTTCCTCCTCCTCCTCCTCCTCTCCTCTTCCTCCTCCTCCTCTCCTCCTTCTCCTTTTCCTTCTCCTTCTCCTTCTTCTTCTTTGGTTTTGCTCTTTTGGTGATAGGCATCCTAATAGATGTAACATGGTATCTTGTGGTTTTGATTTGTATTTCCCTAATGGTTAATGATGATGAGTATCTTTTCATGTGTTTATTGTCCATCTGTATATCTTCTTTGGATACCTGTCTATTCAAGCCATTGCCATTTTAAAAACTGGATTGTTTGTTTTGTTAAGTGGGAACGATATATTAAAATATAATTAAGCATCCATCTTGCTTAAAATCCAGGAATGGTATCTTCATTTTGGGGGGGTGCTATAACAAAATACCATTAATTGAGTAGTTTATAATGACATAAATGTATTTCACACTGTTCTAGAGGCTGGGAAGTTTAAGACCAAGGAGCTGGCAGATTTGGTGTCTAGTAAGGGCCCATTTCCTCATAGATAGCCATCTTCCTACTGCAACCCCACTTGGCTGAAGAGGCAAGGTATCTCTGTGGGAGTCTTTTTTATAAGGTCACTAATCCTATTCATAAGAGCTCTACCCTCATCACCTAATCACGTCCCCAAAGTCTCATCTTTTAGGATTACAACATACAAATTTTGAGAGGACACAACATTCGGACCATGGCACATGGCTTCCCAAAGCAACAGAATAACAACTTTACATTTGGCTGCATGGTGCTGCACAATCTGGCTCTGTGGGCTTCCGAGTCTCCCTTTCATATTCTATTCTCTCAGAGTGTCCCTTCCTTGCCTTGCACAGTCAAGCTCCTCCCACTTCAAGGCATCCACAGCTGCTGCCTCCAAGTTTAACAGTCTTTAGTTACCCCCAACTAGCAACTGACTGGCTCCTTATCTTCAGACCTCAGCTTAAATGCCATATTCTTTGGAGAATTCTTCCACAAATAATCTAATCTAGGACCTCACATGAATCTCTCTCTTTTTCTCTCTCTCTCCCATCCTCCTCCCCCATCTCCTTTTTGTCTTAAGAGAATTCATCAATGTGTTGTTTTATATATATTTTTTCTTTCAGTTTACTTGCTTAAATCTTGTCTCTTCTACTAGACCATGTAACGGCTAGGGACTTGGTCCACTTTCAGTTTTGTTTTGCGTGAACACTGAAGACCCAGAGTACTACTTTTCATGTCTTGGGTACTAATTAAATTTTGTGAATCCATCTGATGCAGTACGGGTATGTGCTGTGGGCAGGCAGTGGGTGACGAGAGCCAAAGGGCCCCTTGTCAGGATTGTAGATGATGCTAGAATTGCTCTATGCTGTAAGAGGCTGATCTTGTTCTCTCATAATCCACACAGACCATGACTGATGCCTCAAAAAGCCCCAAGTCAGATTTTCTACAGCAGATAAGGAAACAGACATTCTTCATATTTTATAGGTTTTCTTACAGACAACTGTAACTTCCTTTGAGGCCTCTTTTAAACAGAAATATTGTAGCACAGTTCACTAAAGATTCAAAGGAACAAGGGTAGCCAATGTACACAGTTAGCTGCAGGGAGCCAGCTGTAAACCACTGCCTTATGGTGAGTGGGAGGGGTTGTGATTTGAACACTTTTTGCTTCCCTCAAATTTGCTGTTATTTTATTATTAATATTATATCACAATATGTTGTAGCAGATTTCTTCTTAAAATCTTTGTTCTAATCTAAAATTATAATTCACTTATTCTGTTTATAGGCCACTGAACTAGGCCCTAAAATTATACTATAAAAATTGCTACTTTAGTCTACTGAAGTTATTTTTGTACTTAAATGAGAAAATAGCACTAGCCTATCTTATACAATTTATTTTCAGATATGACTAATGAATAATTCCAGGTATTTTTAAGAGTTACAAAAGATATAAAATAGTTTCCTTGGAGACTAGTTTTATCATATGAGAACTTAAAGAACTCTAATTTTATTTTAACTCTCCACTGAAATGAAAAGTGCCTATATTAATATAAAAAAATGTAAAATATAATTATTAACTAAGTACCTAGCAAAATCACTAGGATCAGATCTTGGGATTTTACATTAGCATTTTCAGGTTTAAGTCTTTAAGATATAGATAAATTTTTTTTTGTCACTATTTTACAACTCTCAACAAAGTAGTCTGGTTTAGTTCTTTAAATCTCATTTATGATTTTCCCAGAAATGCTTGATGGGATGATTCCACATCTTGCATTTGAAGGCGTCATCACTGTTGAAGTTAATTATGTTAGCTCTCATATTATTTTCTGGTTTCTGTCTAGGTTAGGTTTAAAGTAATGTAACCAAAAGAATGACTTATTACGTGGATTAATCAGAGCTTTCAGAAAGGTGGAAATATGACAATAGCTATTTCTGCCTTCCCTGCACATCTTTTTCATTCCATTCTATTTTCATGCCCTTTTACTTACAATGTTGGTTTGAAATGATCACTGTCTTTACTCCTTCTTCATGTAATCTATGCCTCTGACCATCTGTTAAGTGACATTATCTCATGGGACATTTTGTGACATGATTCCACTGAATCCCCTTGGACAGTCCCTGGTTATTTCCAACCTTGCAATAGACTGATAAAACATTTGTTTTATGCCCCCAAATGAGAATATCAGTTCCTTTGCATTCCCTATACTACATAACATAGTGCCTTATATATAATATGCATTCAATAAATGTTTAAAAATTGAATTGAATGTTGTTTCCACAGATAGAAACTTTATGGTAATGACTATGACTCACCATATTTTATGATAAAAATAATTTGGAAGATTAAGAGATGATTTATCCTTTTTACAATTTTAATTTAATTTAATTTTTAGTTTTTGTAGATGTAGAGTCTAGCTATGTTGCCCAGGTTGGTCTTGAGCTCCTGGTCTCAAGTGATCCTCCCACCTCAGCCTTCCGAAGTGCAAGAATTACAGGCATAAGCCACCACTCCCGACCAAGAGATGATTTCTTATTGACCTTCTCTAATCTTCACTCCTGTAGCAGAAAGTTTCTTTCACCTCTACCAATTCTTTCAACTGTGAAATCCTAATGTACACACAAAACCATAAAGTATACCTGCAGAAATTGATATTTAATTAAAATATGAATATTTTTGCTTAAGAGGAAAGCTTGAGGAATATAAAATATAATATTGGGTTAAGCAGCAGCATTGATTTCTCCTTGTAACAGCTGATTTTTAAAGTAGAAATTTGTAATAAGTAATGTGGAGGTTATTTGTATGTTCATATTTGGCTAAAAATAGCCCTGCATTTTGTATCTTTCATTTGTGTCAAAAGGAGATCACACAGACTTTTTAAATCCTTCAGAATATTGATTTTGAGAAAGGATTATTTTAATGTGCCATTTTAACAGCATATTTGTTCTACATTTTTATCAAATAGGGATGAGGGGACGATCCATCCGTGACCACAGACTCTGTGCTACTCTGATTACCAATGCTACTACTTATAGTAAAAGTAAAAGTAGCTGGAAGTTATCCTAAGCAACAAGAAACTACATCCTAGCTTTGTAATCAGATTGCAAAACTTACCCTTCAATACATAGTGGCCACTTTAGAGTGGCTTAATCTGTTTCATAATAGTTGTTATGGATCAGTTTACTCAGAAAGCAAAATCTGAAATGGACATCAGCATGCAGAAGGCTCCTGAGGAGTTCTTTTAGGATTAGCCCTTGCTGGGGAAGTGGAGGAGGCTAAGTTGGGCAGATGGAGAAGTGGATCCCTGGTACAGCCATAACAATGTCCCCCTGAGTGCCAAGTCAGTCGGAAGCTCTAGAGCTGGGATACCACTGCAAAGATATCACAAATTGGTACAAGAAACAGGCTTCTATATCCCTGTGCTGGACAGTCACTGGATTCCAGTTGTCCCTGTAAAGGGAGCATAAACTTGGGCAAAGTGATTTTCTTCAAATAAGGACAGGCCCCCAAAAGTAATGAGAGCTACTAGCTAGTCAACAACCCAAGAGTAGATTGGGGAATAAGTACTTTTGTTCTGAAAGTGGGGAGTTGTGTGGTAAACCATAGACCCACTGTGATTGTCTAATAAAAGTTGTAAAATATATGTAAATAATATATAACATAATATAAAATATATTGTATGATTGCATACATACTTATGTTATGTTTTCTTCCAATTATGAGAAGATTTTGTTTTTAGAAAGAACTACCCCAAAAGTCTTAGGTGATAAATTATTCTTATTATCAAAGTAAGAGACCAAATGGTGAATAAGTTATTAGTATTTCCAATTTATTAATTTTTAACTAAAAAAATACATTAAAAACTATAAGACTCACATATAATATATTTTATATATTCATTAATATTCTAAATGTTTATTATTGATCTTAGATTTAGACCTAATAATTTCTTCCCTTTATGGAGCACTGCTATGTAGGACAATTTGCTAGAAAGTTGTGTATAAACTCACTGAGCCCAAGATAATTTATATCCTTATAACTATACTTATAAATGGAAAATATTACAGGTTTTTTTTTTTTTTAAAAAAGCCAAATATAGTGACTGTCTGTTGCCTAAAACTACCTTAAGGACAGATGATAGGGGATGGGGTGGAGTGGGGTATGAAAAGCTATTAAATTTTAAAAAAGTATATATACACATATGTGCTTATACACATATATGTATGTTTGAATGTATATGTGGGTGTAAACAGAGAAGAAATTTCACTGAAATGTTCATTATAATAACAAAAAAGTTTCTGGCTAAAGAGAATGATAATTTTTATTTTTACTTTCTAAATATCTTTCATTTTCTACAGAACAAAAAATATATACATATATATCTGTCTATCTATATCCCTATCAATCCAATGATACATGGCCTAGGGTCATATATTAAAAAAGTAAGCAAAGATTGGAGCTATTTTCTTCTTGCTTAGCTTGTGACTGCTGGGGCAAGAGGTAGAAGAAACTAGGGATAGTTAACTTGAAACAAAAGAAAGGAATCAATTTGTTATAAAAGGTAGTAAAGACCATAATATTTTCTTTTTAATTGCCTGTCACATTTCTTCTTATAGAAGATGCTTAAATGACAAGAGTGAATGACTGAAGAGGTTTTTAAAATAGCTTTATCTCCTTTCCAGTCCAAATAATAGTCATTTGGTTTCAGACTTAGCTGTTATTGGTCTTACCAGGAAGCACTTCAGTTTTTATTTTTTCCATTTGAAATATTTTTCTTATTTACATTTTTGGTACCACAGTTCAAATGTCTATTTTTTTATTTACTTAGTTTACATTTTCAGTTGTGAATTTTTATTTGGTTTTGCCTTTAGTTATTTTATCATAAAAACATTTACCAAGAGATATATATTCAAGAATAGACTCTCCAACGTTTCAGAAATTGTTGATTTTTTTTTTTCACTTTTCATATCTTTTGTTACTTGTCACCTGAGGACATACTAAATGGTGTTTTTTCATTTCCTGTTTTCCTCCCACTCAGCACTCCTTTGCTTCTTTTACTGATAACACTTTGCAGATTGACTTTTCAGATAGTGGGATATAGTCAACACTGATGCTTTGTCTGATGGATCATACCAGCTTTCTTTGGTGCTCACTGGTGACAGGGTTAGTGATTTTGCTCACATCACTGTCAGACACAATATTATTGAAGTTTTAAAAAATGTATTTTCAACTCTTTTTAGACCAATTTAGAAAGTGGAGAAAAGTTATAAATATGCAATCATTTCACAAAACTTCCTGCCCTAAAGGATTTCATATTGAGGAAAGACTTTCTTTGCAATTGCTTTAGGAAGTTACTTGACAAGTCTGATACATTTCTTGCAACAAAGTTTGGTGGTTGTAATGCAGAGGGGTGTCTCTTAGTGGAAAAAGAAGCTCATTCTGTGCTGAGGCCCCAAGCTTGTGATTTACCACCATTCAAGTTCTGGTTCTCAGCTTTTCAGGCATAGGAACCCACTTCATCTGTATCTTAATTTTAATTAGATTCTGTTATTGTTACTCACATTTATCAAATTAATAAGAGATCTATGTCCATCTACATACACATCATGAGTATCTGTGATGATACAGTGATGATTTACAGTGATGATTTTATTGTTTAGAATAACTACTCATATTAGTTCAACAAAAATAATTTCTCCCTGCAGAATGCCAAATATCAGTAAGATTACTGGATGATCATAGAATTAGAAAATGATAGTATAGATAAAGAATTTTCAGTGATACCACATTAAGATACCATGTAAGTTCATCTGTCTAAAAGTTAAGTACTTACCAATGTAATTCTATTTCTTGATATTCCTGGTAAACATTTTTTCTCTCCTGTGTAATACTTGGTTGACTTGTGAAGAGACTTAAAAAAAAAATCTACAATGTCAAAAATTAGGCTAAGCATAAACTCAGCGTTTACACAGTTAAGCATGTACTCAGCCTTTGCACAGTTAAAAAGTTCCCTCCCTGGAAACTGGCAACAGTACCTGCTGACTAGGTTAAATTGTTTAACAGCTTTTTTTTCGCTTCTGTGAGCCCTGCTAGCATTACTTGAAAAATACCTAGGCCTCCAGGATGTTGCGGTTTGGCCCACTTGGAAAGTTCCAATGTGGTTTTGCCCCATTTAAGCAAGTCCCTACAGCAAATGGGGGCCCTTGCTGTGGGACCTGCATGTCCAACAGGCAAATGGCACCGGCTGGCTCTTGACTAATAAACCTCTCCTGTTTATAACTTGTACTTTTGGTGTCGGTGTCTGTGAATTAAGCGCTTGGTCCCTATTTCATTTGGAGGCTCTCCTGGGAGATCCAAGAGTTTAATCCCCAGCCCCAATCACCAGCTGACCTTGTGGGTCTGCATACCCACGAACCTCAGTGTTCATCAGGCCTGGTGAGTCTATAACTCGCAAACAGCTGATTGTCATCTCTGACAGACTCACAATGTCCCCAGAGCCCTCTGAAAGGTGAGTCAAGTTCCTGTTCTGTTTGTGCACACTTCTGGTTAGACCCGCAGGAAAGCTGGATGCAGCACTAATTCCTGGGTCCGAGGTCCTAGTGAGATGTCACTGGGCCCTCCAGTATTGCCCTCGGACCGTTAGGTCTGTCTGTTCAGTTTGTGTTATTGTCTTTATTTGTTCAGTGTTAGTCACTGTTGTGTCTGTCATTGCTATCGATATTATGGGGCAGCAGTGCTCTAAGCCTGACAACCCTCTGCAAATGGTTTTATGCCACTTCAAGGATTTCCAAGGAGTGGCACAGCTGTTGGGTTATCAGGTAAACCAAGGAAACCTAACCACCTTTTGTTCCCTCGAATGGCCCACATTTCCTAACTGCAGTTGGCCGCCAGAGGGGACCTTCAAACCTACCATAGTGGGGAAGGTTAGACAGTTTGTCTATCGATGCCACCTGGACCAGATCTCGTACATCACTGCCTGGTACCTCTGATAATGCAGCAGTCATCATGGATGAAGAAAGTAAAAAAAAAAAAGGCTCATTCTTCTCATGTTTTAGCCCTACAGGAAACTCCAAAAGCCAAACCTCTGGTCCTCCAGAGCCCACTGGAGGATGATGAAATTCCTCTGCCCTACTCTACATCTGAGTGGAAGCAAGGGACCCACAAGGTTCTCAGCCCATCACTCACCAGGAGTGGGTCCTTGTATCAGCCCCTTTATCCCCCTCTTCCCCATGCATCTCCTGAGGGCCCAACCACCCCCGATAAACTGATTAGCCCTGACTCATCTTTGGAGAACTCAGGACCACAAACTTCCACAGCCCTGCCCCTGAGACAGGCCCTAGGACTAGATGTGGGAGGTTCAGGAGGCCAGCCCTTTATGGTCTATGTCCCTTTCTCTACTAGTGATCTTTATAATTGGAAGCACCAAAATATGGCATTCTCTGAAAAACCTCAGAGCCTCATAGGCCTTTTAGAAACTATTTTCTTCACCCACCAGCCCACTTGGGATGACTGCCAACAGCTCCCCCAAACTCTTTTTACTGCAAAGGAAGGAGAGCGAACCATCAGGAGGCAAGGAAATTGGTCCTGGGACTGGACAGCAGACCGGCAGAGCAGGACCATGTGGACCATGTCTTCCCCGCTGAAAAACCTAATTGGAACCTGAACACAATCATGGTAGGGAGTGTTTCACCACCTATCGCCGGACTCTAATGGGGGGGTCTCCGGGCCGCTGCCAGGTGTCCCACAAATTTGTCTAAGGTAAGTGAAGTAATTCAGGGCCCACAGGAATCTCCCATGGCTTTTCTGGAATGCCTTATGGAGGCCCATCAGACATATACTCCCATAGACCCAGAGGCTCCAGAAAATCAGAGGGCTTTAATTATAGCCTTTGTCTCCCAGTTGGCCCCTGATATAAAAAAGAAATGGCAGAAAATTGAAGAGTCAAAAAAAAAAGTTTAGCAGGGACTCGCTAAAAACCAACAAACCAAAAAAATGGCCAAAGTAATAGCAGCAGCTTTACAGGAAGTTAAATACAAGTAGTCAACAGGGAAAAGAGGAACCAGCACCGGTGAAAAACTCCACCAGCAAAAAATCAATGCACCTACTGTAAAAAAAATTGGGCAGTGGGTAAAAGACTGCCCAGGCAGGCCATCCTGACCACAAGAATACCCTCCGGGGAGGTGCCACCAAAATCTACTCCTGTACTTCAATTACAAACTGACTGACAGAGCCAGGGCTCTGTCAACCCCTGCCCCCCGGAGCCCAGGGTGAAACTTATGGTGGGGGGAAGCCCTGTCCACTTTTTAGTGTACACGGGGATGAGCATTCGGTCCTCCAAAAGTACAATGGTCCACTTCAAAATAAGCATTCCTTGGTTCAGGGGGCAACTGAGACTCAATTATGCTCCTGGACCACCGAAAGAACAATAAATTTGGAAAAGGGGAAAGTAACTCATTCATTCCTAGCAATGCCAGGCTTCCCGTACCCGCTCCTGGGACATGACCTCTTATACAAGCTTAAGGCCAACATAGGTTTTGAGGAAACCACGGCAGCAGTAAGCCTATACCCACCAGGGGCATCAAAAATTCTTGTTACTGTTCCCCTAAGTAAGGAATATGTGTTAACAGAAGGTGGGGCCCCTCTTGACTCTTCAAATGCCATACTGCTGACTTAGCTGCAGACTGAGTTTCCCCAAGTCTGGGTCGAATTAAATTCCCCTGGGCTGACATCCCATCAACCGCCAGTCATTGTATAGCTCAAAAGTCAGGCAATGCCCATTAAGGTAAAGCAGTACCCTATATCCCCAGAGGCCCAAAAAGGCATAGCAATCCACATCCAGCCTCTCCGGGATGCTGAAACCCTAGTGCCGTGCCACTCATCCTGGAACACCCTGCTTCTACCTGTCAAAAAGGCAGGCACGGAAAACTACTGCCCTGTCCAGGACCTCAGGGAGGTCAACAGGCGAGTGGAGGATATCCATCCCACAGTCCCCAACCCGTACACCCTCCTCAGTGGGTTAACTCCAGAGAGGTAGGTATACACTGTCCTGGACCTTAAGGATGCCTTCTTCAGCATTCCACTGGTTAAGCAGAGCCAACCCCTGTCTGCCTTTGAATGGACAGATCCTGAAAAAAGGAAAAATGGCCAGTTAACCTGGATATGACTCCCACAAGGATTTAAAAACTCTCCCACACTGTTCAATAAAGCTCTCCACCAAGACCTCTGAGCTTTCTGGCAACAGTACCCTGAAGTAACTCTGCTACAGTATGTAGATAATCTGTTAATCACCGCTACATCAGAAAGTAAGTGCCTGTGTGCCACCAGGCATCTGCTTAAAGAACTTCAGACTCTGGGGTATCAGGTGTCAGCAAAAAAGGCTCAGTTCTGTGTAACTATAGCCACATACCTTGGGTATAACCTCGGAGAAGGTCAAAGATCCCTGACTGCCCAGCGCATTCGGGCTATAGTAGGCATCCCGTCCCCAGGAAGCAAAAGGCAGGTCTGGGAATTCTTGGAAGCTGTAAGATACTGCCGACTATGAATCCCTAAGTTTACTGAACTTGCAAAACCCCTCTATGGAATAACCAAGAGACCAGAGGCTAATTTTAAATGGACACTGGAGGAGAACAAAGCTTTCCAAGCCCTTAACAATGCCCTGGTCTCAGCTCCGGCCCTGGCCTTGCCGGATATTAAAATACCTTTCCACCTTTATGTGGATAAAAGACAAGGCATCGCCTGGGGGGTCCTAACACAAAAGCTCGGCCCATGGAACAGGCCGGTCACCTACCTGTCAAAAAAAACTGTACCCGGTAGCCTTGGGCTGCTTGCGGATTATAGCAGCCACTGCCATGTTAGTAAAGGACTCATAGAAACTAACATTGGGACAGAATCTGACTGTCATGGCCACGCATGCAGTGGAGTCTTTACTCTGAGGGGCCCCTGACAAATGAATGTCGAACACCTGAATAACCCATTATCAAGTGCTGCTTTTAGATCAACCCTGCATCAAGTTCCAGCATACCCTCAGCTTGAACCCCGCAACTTTACTACTGGAAGAAAGTTCCACGGTGCTGCCGCATTGTTGTTGTGAAACAACTGAGTTCTAGAAGCTATGCTGGAACCTAACTGATGTCCTGACAACAAACCCTGACCTAAACGCTTTTCGCGGATGGCAGCAGTTTTACCCAGAATGGGGCAAGGTATGCAGGGCCAGCGGTTGTCACTCTACAGGGAGCTATTTGGGCTGAGCCTCTTCCACAGGGAACATCGGCCCCAAAAGCAGAACTAATTGCCCTAACTGAGACCCTAAAAAGCAAGTGAAGGAAAAGTTGTCAACATCTGCACTGACAGCAGGTACGCGTTTACAACTGCACACGTTCATGGGACAATTTACAGGGAGCGGGGATTACTCACTGCAGAGGGGAAAACTATAAAAAATAAAGCGGAGGTCTTAGATGTCCTGTCAGCAATATAGGCCCCCAAACAAGTCACCATCATCCATTGCCCAGACCACCAAAAAGGAAACTCAAAAGAGACAATAGAAAATAAAAAAGCAGACCAAGCAGCCAGAGAAGCTGCTTACCACAGAACCACCTGCCTGCTGGCGCTGCCTCCTCCAGTTCTATGTAGCCACCAAAATATACAAAAAAGGACCTCCTCACTGCACAAAAATTGCAGACAACCTCAAATCCAGACAGATGGCTTCAACTTCAGGATGGCAGAACCTTCTTCCCTCAAGTCCTGGGACAACAAATCCTAAGGCAACTCCACAAAGGCACTCATTTGGGAAGGACAAAACTAACCAAACTTGTAAAAAAAAAATTCTATCTCCCTTATCTGGACCAGCTCACCCAGGAGCTCATTCAAGACTGCGTATCATGGCAGCAGACTAATGATGCTAAGTTTAGTGTATTTTGGACCAAGGGGTCCAAAATAAAGGACTAGCCCACAGGAGACATTGGAAAATAAACTTTACAGAAGTCAAATCTGGACGATATGAATATAAATACCTATTGGTCTTGGTAGACACATTCTCAGGATGGGTCGAGGCATTTCCCACAAAAACTGAAACTGCTTCTGTAACAGTAAAGAAACTCTTAAATGACATCATACCAAGATATGGTCTACCTATCTCAATAGACTCAGATAATGGCCCAGCATTTATTTCTAAACTTACTGAAGGTATTGCAAAAACCTTGGAGATAAATTGGAACTTACATTGTGCTTATCATCCCGAGTTCAGGACAGGTAAAAAGAATGAATCGGACGCTTAAAAAACCTTGACCAAATTAACCCTAGAGACTGACAAAGGTTGGGTAACACCCCTTCCCTATGCCCTCTTAAGGGCCAGGTTTACCCCCTACATCAAGGGTCTAACCCCCTTCAAAATTCTGTTTGGACAGTCCCCGCCATTACTTCCAAAAATTGGACTGGAAAAAGCAGTAGAACTGTCTAACCATAATTTGCTTCAGTCACTGCAGTCTCTTCAAAAAGTTCAGCAAGCTGTCACTGAGACCATGCAGGCAACCTTCTGGAAACCAGTTCTAGAACATCCACACCCATTCCAGCCTGGTAACTAGGTCTGATAAAATGGCACAAAGCTGAGGCCCTCACCCCAAGGTGGAAAGGGCCCCATATAGTAATCCTTACTATTCCTATGACCTTCAAAGTCAGTGGTATCCGTCCCTGGATTCATCATTCACAAGTAAAGGCAGCCACCATCGTGCCCCAGAGACATGAAAAGTTGTCAGACCAGCTACTGGAAAAGATCCTTTATAAATAAAACTTTTGCGGGCTCTGGTATCTTAATCATATTCCTTGCATACTTTCCCCTGCTTGAGGCCTATTGGCCTAACCCACGTAATCCCTATACTCCAGGGAACTATTCCTGGGAACTGAGCAATACCATCACTGGGACCGTAATTGCCACCTACAGAAAAAGTGGACAGCCTGTCTTTAATTTTGACCTTTGTAAATTATGGCCAGGTCTAACCCTCAGGGGCACACACACTGAGAATGCAGCAACTTAGCTTATAAAAAAAGACTTAAATCTGTCAGTTTTATGCTTGCCCGGCATCAGGACCAGCCCATTGCCACAAAGCAGGACAATACCACTGTGCCGCATGGGGGTGTGAAACTATTGCTCCTTGGAAAAACCGAGACCCATACATAAGTCTATGCAGGAGAAAGCCTGCTTCCCAATGCAGCCAAATACAAATATGCAACCCACTTAAACTCACTATAATACTTTGGGATGTCCTCAGCATCCGCCAGGTATGGGAAACCGGTAAAACGTGGGGGCTCAGAATGTATGCTGAAGGACCCGATCCTGGCATGCTGTTTACTATTCAAAGGCAGGTCATCCCCCACACCCTAAATTCTATGGGTCCCAACAGCAACTTAATTCCCCAAAATCCTGAACCTTCTAAACACCCCCCAACCCAACCACCCCAGGCATCTGATTCTACCTACCCTACAATTTCGGGGACAGGTCCCACTCCCTTACCCACCGCATTAGTGCCCGGAAATGAAAATCATTTTCTCCCTGTGCTATCCGCTGTTTACCAGTTTGCAAATACCACTCGCCCTGAAGTAACAAAAAACTGCTGGCTATGCCTAGACCCTCTATCCCCTTATTACGTAGGAATTACAGTGAACTCCTCAATAGGCAACACCGAAAAGCATGTACTCGTTCTTGACCTCACTACAGCTCAGTCCTTAGGACTATGTCCCTGGGGACAGAACTCAGCCCTTACTCTGGGAAATCTTCAAAGATGTGAAACTTGTCTTTATTCTCCCTCTTATAATATAAGTAATTCTCCCTACCAAATGTCATGTGATACCGCCTCTGTAATAAGTATCCCCAATCCCAAAACCTCTAAAAACTTCCACATAACTGTTGCACCCCCTACCACCTGGTTTGCTTATACGCAAGGTATAACACCTTGTATTGCTTTAGAATACTTCAGGGACACCGCAAAAATCTGTGTCTTAGTGCATATAATACCCCCAGGTATATATCTATAAAGGAACGGAGGGATGAGAACACCTTGGACTCTCAGGCCTCGGGCAACCCAAGTGGGTCCCCATATAAGTGCCCCTACTCATTAGCCTAGGAATTGCAGGGTCCACAGCAATAAATACAGTTTCTCTGGTTGTTCGGGACCAAAACCTTAAAGAGCTAAGTAAACATGTTAATAAAAACCTAAAACTCCTGGAGTTGAGCATATCCCGCCTAGAAAAGCAAGTTAATTCCTTAGCCGAGGTTGTGCTCCAAAACAGGAGGGGATTTGATCTCCTCTTCATGAAGCAGGGAGGGCTATGCATGACCCTAGGAGAAACGTGCTATTTCTATGCAAACCAATTCGGGGTCATCCGAGACACTCTTGCCCTGGTAAGAGACAATGTAAAACAAAAAAAAAAACTGCGAAGACAAGCCTCGGGAAATTGGTTTGAGTCCCTCTTCTCTTGGTTCCCCTGGCTCACAACCCTGATCTCAGCAGCGGCGGAGCCTCTCCTCCTGTTCCTAATAGGTATAACAGTAGGGCCTTGCTTAGTTAAAAGCCTCCTTGGTTATGTTAAAATAATGTGTCATCAGTAAAATTAATTAGTCCTCAGAACTCAATATAATCCCCTGTATAAAAAGTCAATGATTTGACTCCAGGAACAACGGAAAGGGGAAATGTGAAAAGAGACTTAAAAAAAAATCTACAATGTCAAAAGTTAGGCTAAGCATAAACTCAGCCTTTACACAGTTAAGCATGTACTCAGCCCTTGCACAGTTAAAAAGTTACCTTCTTAGAAACTGGCAACAGCACCTGCTGGCTAGGTTAAACGGTTTAACAGCCTTTTTTTTGCTTCTGTGAACCCCGCTAGCATTACTTGAAAAATACCTAGGCCTCCAGGATGTTGCGGTTTGGCCCACTTGGAAAGTTCCAATGTGGTTTTGCCCCATTTAAGCAAGCCCCTACAGCAAATGGCAGCCCTTGCTGTGGGACCTGCATGTCCAGCAGGCAAGTGGCTGCCAGCTGGCTCTTAATTCATAAACCTCTCCTGTTTATAACTTGTACTTTTGGTGTCAGTGTCTGTGAATTAAGCACTTGGTCCCTATTTCAGACTATTCTGTCTTCTATGACTCTCCATTTTGTGTTCTTTCATTGATCACTAGCACTTTTTCTAGTAGATTCATGCTTTCTCTAGAGCTATTAATGGCTTCAGTAAGATACAATTATATCTTGGCTTGGGAACTATTCTTTCATTTCAAGAAGAGTTGACCTGTTAGTCCCAATAGAATGCGTGTCCATATATGGCTTAACTTTCACAGGGAAGCATATTTTTTCAAATTCCAAGTATCACCTTACTTTTGTTTCTCCACGAACTGCTGAGTAATGCCAATGGCTTTTAACATGCCAGATTTATCATGGTTTGTCAACCCTGAATGTACCTAGAAATGACCAGTAAAAAAATTTTAAAATACAGATTCATGCCATTCCAACTAAATATGAATGTCAAAGTGAAATGGGAATGTATATTTTTAAAATGTCCATAAGTTATTTTAATGATATCAATGATTTAAAATCACTAGTCTAGACACTTGACTCAACCACACTGAAGTATATAATTTCCTGCATAAATACGAACATTACTAGAGTATCCAATTCATTGCTACATTTTGTATGTCTTTCCTTATAGGAGCCATGTCTACTTCTGAGGATTGAAAGTAAAAGTACTATGATTGGGTTATTTCTTTAACATACATTGAAACCTCATATCAACAGTGACATAGAGTTCTGGTGTGTGGAAATGTTTTTAAGTACTAAGAAGAAGAACTAACCTTTACAATAAACCTACCATGTGGCAAGAATCCAATAGTTACCACCATGAACCCATCTATTCATCCCTCTCAACACCCTGGAGTAGTGAGAATTATTTTTATCCTTACTTTACAGTAAAGCAAGAGAGGGCAAATAACTCTCAAAGTATTAAAGGTAGTAAATGATGAGCAGGATTCGAGAACAAGATTCAAATCCTCTTAGTCTAACTGCTGTTTCTTTTTTTTTTTTTTTGAAAAAAAATGTATCCCTTTTACTTCCAAAAAAAATATGATATAATTCAACAACAATGCATATTTCTGTAAAAACACAACTGAAACAGTAATTTAGATATCAAGGAAAAGAACTGCTAATCACATTAGTGCATTACAGAAGTCAAAATTAATTTAGCACATAAAATCAATTAAAACATGAAGTGTTAATCTTTTTAGTTCAAGTATATACAGAAACCAAAGTAGCAAGTTTTTTTAAAAAAAGCATCAGGTTTGCTATAATAATGAGAATCTGAACATTTTAGTAAATCCTATCACTGGAGAAGGGGTTGCTTTTCAGTAGGGTATAGGTGTGTGGTTGTGTATACATGTTCATCACTATGACTTTCATAAAGCCTGGCAAAATCAATGCCTAAAGAGAACAAGATCTTATATTAGAACACTAATCATTATTCTTTATTGTCTGGGCTTTATTGCCATTTAATAGGCAGATGATACAAAACAAAAAGAAACATAAAACAGAAGTCTCGATTCTTCCTCTCCAAGCACATATTCTTTATAAATTACAAGCAACTATATAAGGAAATCCATGATTATACTATAGATTACATACACATTTATAGGTATATGCTGAAAAGTTAGATGACAAAGCTTTGCGGAAGAGTGTACACATGAGTAGCATTGACAGAAATGTGGTTTTGGATTAAGAGAATTAAGGAGAGGGCATTTCACTGTAGGAAGTAATGCATCATGGTAAGCAGGAAGCTGTAAGCAAGTGGTTGACAAAAGGGAGCAGCAAAGGCAGTTCCATTTCTTTGGAGGTGGGTGGGAGATAAATTTATTTTATATATATATATTTTATTTTAAAGATGTGGGGTACAATTCAGAATTAGGCATACAAATGGACATCGTACAGGTAAAGTTTGGGCCTCTCTTTGGTCCCCCACTTTGTCTGGTTTGAGATCAGGTACCCTTATTGATGTTGTGTCTTCCCCAGCCCCGGCAGTATTCTGCTACTGCCAATCCCTTTCTTATAGTACTATAGTAAATATTCAGGGTCCACTTATAAGTGAGAACATGTGGTACTCTGTTCTTTGTTTCTGTGATAGGTCACTGAGTATGATAGAATCTAAATCCACCCAAGTTACCACCAAGTCCATATGTTTGTCCTTTATGGCTGCATAATATTCCATTGTGTATATGTACTACATTTTTTTATCCAGTTCAGTTTAGATGGGAAGCATGGTTGGTTCCATATATTTGCTATTGTGAACAGTGCTGCAATAAACATGTGTGTACATCATTCTCTTTTGTAGAATGATTTGAGTTCCTCTGGATCTATTTCCAGTAGGGGGATTGCTGGGTCATATGGAAGGTCAATGTCTAGTTCTTTTAGAAATTGTAACACTGTTTTAAATAGAGGTTGAACTAGTTTGCACTCCCCAGCAGTGTAGAAGTATTCCCTTTTCTCCTCATCCTCACCAGTATCTGCTGTTTTTGTTTTATTAATGATGTCCATTATTATTTGGTTTAGGTGGAATCTCAATATGGTTTTGATTTGCAGTTCTCTGATGATTACTGAGGCCGAGCACTTTGTCTCTTCATGTCGTTTGTCAACTTTTTTTATTCCCCCCCTTTGCCGACTTTTTAATGGGGTTGTATTTTTTTTTCTTTTTGGTGTGTTTGGGTTCCTTGTAAATCCTGGATGTTAGGCCTTTGTCAGACATACAGTTGACAAATATTTTTTCCCATTCTGTGAGCTGTCTCCCTGCCCTCATGTTTTCTTTTGCTTTGCAGAAACTTTTTAGTTTAATGAGGTCCCATTTATCTATCTTATTTTTTATGGCATGGACATCTGGGATTTTGATCAGGAATTGGTTGAATTATCCCTCTTTGCTGACAATATGATCCTATACCTCGAAAATCCAGGAGAATCTGTCAAAAACCTCCTCACACTGATAAAAGACTTTGGCAAAATCTCAGATTACAAAATAAATGTGCAAAAGACAGTCCATTCTCATATATCAAGAACAAACAGGCAGTGAACCAAATTAAAGGCACAATCCCATTCACAATAGCTACAAAAAACAAAAGAAAAGAAATACCTTGGCATCTTCTTAACCAGAGAAGTGAAAAACCTTTACAATGAAATCTGCAAAACACTGCTCAAGGAACTCCAAGAAGACACAAACAAATGGAAAAATATTCCATGCTCATGGATAGGAAGAATCAACATCGTTAAGATGTCCATCCTACCATAGGAAATCTACAGATTCAATGCAATACCCATTAAAGTACCAATTTCATTCTTCTCAGACCTGGAAATGACAATACAGAAATTCATATGGAAACATAAATGACCGCAAACAGCCAAAAGAATCATTAGCAAAAAAAAAAAAAAAAAAAGAAAGAAAGTGGGAGGTATCACATTTCCAGACTTTAAACTTTACTATAAGGCTACAAAACTCAAAACAGCCTAGTATTGGCACAAGAACAAGCATATAGACCAATCAAACAGGATAAAGATTCTGGAAGCAAAACCTCAATTTCTCAACCAGCTCATCTTTGACAAAGCCTCCACCAACAGTCACTGGGGAGAGGAGAACCTATTCACTAAATGATGCTGGGAAAACTGGCTGATCACATGCAGAAGATTGAAACAGGATCCCTACCTATCACCATACCTAAAAATCAGCTCTAAATGGATCAAAGACCTAAACGTAAAACCTCAGACAATAAGAATCTTAGATACATTTCTTGATTATTTCCTTCTTGGCATTGGGTTTATATTCTGATTGAAGAAAAACGCATTTAAGATAATGAGGGAAGGCTCCCATTTGACATTCTAACTCTAATGACAATATCTACCACATTTGGGGTGCCCCAGGAAGCAGAATGTAAAAGTGAGAATAGCTTTCAGAAGGTGTTTTAGGGAGTGGTCTTTAGGGATCCACACTGAAAGTAACTGGGATACTTCAGGCCTTAGCTGTTCCTTTGGGAATTTGAAGCTGACATGACTCTTCACAGTTGTCTCCAAGGGGGAGCATGGGTTAACCTTTCTTCTTGTGATGTGGCATGTCCTTGGGTGAAGCAGCCCTTTCGGCGTGTACAAGTCTTTCAAAGGTGGCAGCTTAGGCTTTCTTTGCCAGCAACATTCACAGCACTTGGGGGAAATAAGTTCTCAATTTTTGAAGGGAGACCAGAGTGGGGGATTACAGTGCTTAGAGTTTATTATCTAGTAGAGCAATGATCCTGAGCATCAGAATTAACTCAGTTAAAAAAAAAATCTTGAGTCTACTAAGTCAGAGTCTATCAAGAAGGAGTCCAGATAACTGAAAATTTTTAAAAAGCTCCACAAGTAATTCTGCTGATCATTCAGGTTTGGGAACCACTGATCTAAAGGGCATAAACTCCTCTCATGGAGTTTCAGAAATAATTATGCTTTTCTTCCTTGACTACTCAGTAATCTCACATAGCACACACTATTCCTTAATGGGCAGAGCAGAAGGATGAACGAAGAAATCACATTATGAATAGCTCTGAATTCAACGAAAGGGCAGACAGGCATTTTAAGTGTATTCCACATTATATGAGAACAAAAGGTTTAAGCACAAGAGGAAACCCATTAAATTGCTATTGCATTTGGAAAAAATTAAAGGTTATGTTCAGACTGTTATAGAATAGACAGAGATTCATAAAACTATGTTAATCTATAAAATCTTCAAATAGATACATAATGAGCTATCTGAGCAAGCAGATAAAATAAATAAAATAAATTTATGATTTCACATTGCAGGAGATCCTTTATTATGGAAATAGCATGTTATCTGTAGAATTTTAGGTTTAGTATCTGGCGGCAGACATTTAGAAAAATTCTGCAAGTTAAAAACGTGTCACAGGACGTTTTGTTTGCATTTATGCCTTGTTGCTCAGAACCTATTAGGAGAGAGCTTGTTGTCGTCTCTTGTTCCAAATATGTGTCAATATTTGATGTTTACTACTGAATGTTTTGGGGATGATACCTGTCCTACCCAAATACCTATTAGCCTCCAGAAATTTGTGTTTTCTCTTTCACCTACCCTTCCCCATTGAGATTCAGTGCTGTGATAAGAGTTTGATTGACTGGAGCATATCTCACTAAATCCTGATTGTTGGATAGAACAGGGCCCCTCTTTTTTTCAGAAACAATATGCAGCTTGGGGGTAGGGTGGAGACATAAATGTTGGATACAACAACAGGGCCTTGCATTTTTGGACATAGAATGCAATTGGTAGGCATTCACTTCAACCCCCAAATCATTGAGGCTTACACATGAGGGTAATGCCTGAACATTTATCAACTGAAAAAAAATGGAAAAAAAGCTGGACAATTAAAAAACTTTGGGACCTAGCCAGTTTTCTCTATTTCCTCTTCACCTTGGTAGAATGTATCTTATCTGGACCAGGGAGGAGTTACAGAGATTCTGGTAACTGTAACAAAATTGGTGCTGGGCTTCCAGGACTCTTGGTAGTGGAGTCATCAGTGACCTGACATCAGTGAACACTGACAGTTGGTACAGTTTTTTGATGCCCCCATAACAGGTGGAAGATAGTTTTGTGGTGAGCAGGAGTGAATCAAATCAAGTGGGGTCTGAACTTGACCCTGAGAGGCAGCTCTGAGTTCCCAAAGAGAGATGCTGGAGGCAGTGAAAAGGAGGACAGATGCTAAGAAATACTCACTGGGTAGCTTTGGAGCTATTTTGAGATGATCAACCTTTTGAAAAGACAGAATTTCTGTTTGTTATTTAACCACTGCCATGTAGGATATTGATATCGAAGTGACTTTGTTTCTAATAGCAGCATGGAAAAGTCTGCCTATATTTATATAAGGAATCACTGTACTTAGAAAAGATACTCAAATACTCTTTAGAGAAGGCAGTTAACATGGGACTTGCTTTATGAAATAAAGAATATGCAAATATTGTGTCAGTTTGGAAACCATTCTCAGAAATTATTTTACAATGTTTTATGAAGTTTCAAAGTGCCATAGCTTAGTGTTAAAAATAATTAGGAAAATTATTTCAATAGCTAGGAACTGTATATAAAATGGAAACTTTAGGGCACAAACAAGGAAATATAAACATACAGTTATTCTTTAAATAACTGTAGCCACTGTGTTCTTTTCACTGTAGTCTGCATTTTAAGTAGGAAAATATAAGAGTTGCTTCGGGTCATATTGTCTAGTGCAGTGTGTGGGTGGGATTTTCTAAATGTTTTCAATGTGTGACTGCCCATTGAAGTCTTTGTGTTTGGTTTTCCTGGCATGTCAAAGAACAAAGTTCACATAGTGAGTTCTTCTCCATTCCCTACCCCAAGATCTCTAGAAAGATCAGAACCCAGGGGCAGACAGCCATTCATATGTAGAAGTAAAACCTCTAGGTTCAAGAAACAGCACCTAGCTACTGTCGATTTTGAAAAGAATGCTGCACTCTCTGGGAAAACAAGGCCCACCGAGTCCACTTTCCAGGTGGCTACAGTTCTTCACTTCCCTTTGGCCTGCAGTGCCAACTCTCCATCCCTTCTTAGAATAACATTAGTCCCATACTTCCCAGGATTCTTAAGGTACTACTGAAGGTATACATCTTCCCAAGGAAGTGAGATGATCCAGAATTTCTCATTTGTTTGTATGTATGTACATGCACAACAGGCTTTGAAAGTCCTCAGACATTTTTTATTTGCACAAGATCATTCCAATGGGACCACTCTAGATGTGATACCAATGTAAGTGCATTAACCAGTCTTCCTGTCCTTGTGTCCAGTGAGTCATATACCTATTGGCCCAGTTGAGCTTAGGTAGCTTCCTCTGTTTCCCTTATAGCAAGAGAATTCAACCAGGATGCTCAGGGAAAGATTTTTTTTTTTTTTGAGTTGTAGTCTTACTCCATTGCCCAGACTAGAGTGCAGTGGCATGCTCCTGGCCAACGCAGCCTCGACCTGCTGGGTTCTGGTGATCCTTCCTCCTCAGCCTTCCAAGTAGGTGGAACTACAGGCGCGCACTACCGCACCCAGCTAATTTTTGTTTTATTGCAGAGATGAGGTCTCGCCAAGTTGCCTGGGCGGGTCTCGAACCCGCGGGCTCAAGCAATCCACTCACCTAGGCCTCCCAAAGTGCTGGGATTACAGGCCGAGCCACCAGCCCGGCCTGAAAGATATTGTTTATAGTGTAAAGGCCTCACATCCTAGGTACCAGATAATTCTCTGGGAAGACTTTGTCTCTCTTGCCATTGAGAGTTTAAATAATTGGTCCTGGCATCTCCAGTATCTTGGAGTCCTTTCCAAGGAAATGGAGATGAGTCCTTTCCCTGAACTTAGTTCATTAGCAGTTATTAAGCCAAACAAAATGTGAACTGATGTTGAGGAAGTGTGATTTAAAAGGGCACTGGGAGGCTTGTCCTGTCAAGAATATTTTTGCCTTAGATTAATATGTTGCCTTTCCTTTTGATTTAATCTGAAATTTCCCAGATTGGAGTCAATTCTTTAAATTGGACAACTTCCCAGTCTTTTTATTCAGAATACCATTATTATAATCCACATACATTACCTGGAGGTGGAAGAGGACCCTGAAGCTTTATTTTAGTTTACTACCAGGCACTAACTAAAATGTACATTCTTAGCTAATTGCCATTTTAAAAGTCACAGGATAACTGAGATACAGAACTAAGTCTCACTGGGTAAATATGCCTGTGGGCTATTCATATTAATGTGTTAATCATTTTTGTGGCAGTCATTTAGTTATAATACATGAACTTGGGAACAGTTGATTATCAGATTTGAACATGTGCACTTAATGGGGTAGAGAAAACTAGTGTGCAAGGAATTTCAAAGAATAGAATTGTTGCAGTAGGAGAAGCAGGGATGAGAGATATTGATGAGACAAAATAGTGATTGCCTGAGTTTCTGATGAATTTCTGTTTCCTGATTCTGGTTCCTCCTACAGCTTGGTATATTTTACTGCTTCTGGGTACTCTGAGATACTTCTTTATCTTGGCATTTTATTTTGTCTTAGTTTGAAATTAGAATACTTTCATGTTACTTAAACCTTAAAAAAATCTAGAAAAGGGTGTAATAGGCACTAAATGGTAGATAGGCACAATAATTTTAGGAGTGTAGGACATATTGAATAAATACTGAAAGGCAATCTATCTAGGTGGTGGTAACAAAACTGGAAAAGATGAAATGGAAACTAGACATGTGTGAATAAAGAAAACCCCAAAAGTTTTGGCAAGTGATAACTTATAATAAAACTGATCTGTGGTGAGGTTTCAGGCTAGAGAGAACTGACCTGAGAGGTAAATTACCTGTCAGTTTTTTGCTAAATAATCACATACTAGTAATCTTTAAAAAAATTAACGAGCACAATAACAATTAAAAAAACCCAGACAAATAAATAATAATATATGTAATACCTGAAACGTATGTAATTTTAACATATTGGGCTCTTTCTATGCATTTCATAAGAAAAGCAACCATGCCCCTCCCCACCCCCATCCTTTATATGTGCAGGTTAATGTTTCTAAACATTAGAATGAAAGCTAAGGAGTACCCTCTTTAGAAGAGAAATTTTTACTTTTTAATGCAAGTCAATTTAGCACCACACAATGCAATTCAAAAGGGGGTGTTTCTATTTCAGTGAAGGTGTTGGAAAGATAGTGAGTAGAAGAGACTTGGTTGTAAATAGCCTCAGTCACAGTAAATCATAGCTGAAGGACAGCATATGCATTTATGTACGATGGAAAGGACCATTAGTCACACATCCATCTTTTCAGTCACTGAAAGAACAATGCCCATTAGTAACATCATTTTTGAATAATAAGAAAAAAATGTATGTATACCCTTGAAAGTTCAATAAACAGTGACCCTTACACCTGAGAAACCAATAAGCATCTGGGAAAATTAGTTATCTCTTTTATACTTTTTACATTAGAGTATTTTTAATATTACTACCATGTCATGTTAAGCTATATCTTGGTGACCACAAAACATGAATAAGAAAAAGCTGAGAGAGAAAATATTTAAAAATCATACCACACAGTGTCTCCACAAGTCAATTGCCTATGGTAAGTAAAGGAAGGAAGGAAGAAATGTTTTACCACTGCATTCCCGAGTGGGCATGTCTGGTATAAGATGCACTGGAGTCCTTCACACAACAACTAGGAACACCACTGGTTTTATCAACCTCATGGACCCGAGTTTTTCAGGTAAAATTCTCCCCATGCTGACAGTATTACATCCCAAGTTCATAATGCTCATATCTGTGTTTCGTTAGCAGGGCCTCCTCTGATGCTGTGGAAACCTGCTGAACGAGGGTACAATTTCTGCATGGAAGTGTGGAAGGATTTACATTTTTAGGTGCAACCTTCAAATAAAAGAGGGGAGAAGCTGGGAAAAGACTTCCATCTTCCAGGTGGACAATCAACAGATCACCCTGGCAGAATTCATCCCAGTAAACTTGCTTATGCCTCCTCACAGTGGTTTTTCTTCTTTCTTTGTCTCTCCCTCACTCTACTTGTTTCCTCTTTCCTGCTTCCTCTAATTATCTTTCAGATAAACAACTGCACCCAAGTCCCGGTCACCAGCTCTGTTTATAAGAAATCCTAAATTAAGACACTAGGTCATTGTGTATTAACATGACTGATGTTCCTGTATAGTTAGGTAGTCAAAAGCAAAGACTGAAAACCAAAATTTGATTCTGAGTAGGTTAATGACAAAGAATTAGTGAATACTATACTGAAATACCTAACATTCTTTATTTCACCTACAAAAGTGGGCATATTTTATTTTATACTACCCTATATTTATGCTGAATTCAGTTTTGCAAAACAAATCTGTCATTAGAAATTTTCCAAAAACTGAAAATCAACTTCTCTTATCACTTTATCTAGGTTATATTATTCATAAGCAGGTACTAATCATTTATCTAAATCAGCACTATCACTCATAAAATACAATAAATGGAAGGAATTTTTTGTTACGGTGAATACATTGCTTCAAAACAGGAATAATATTCAGTTTCTCAGTTCTGATCACTAAAAAATTTCTTAATGTGGGAAGCCATGTTTATTCTGAAATGTCATATATATTAATATAATCAGGATTTTTTTGGAACTAAATGCTTTCTATTTTCTTAAAGAGTAGGTGATCTTAAAAAGGACAAAATAGAATTACTTGCCATGAATTAATTTCACTGCTATTGAAATTATATTATTATAAAGCTTATTAAGTCTATATAACATACATTTTTTAAGTTTCAATTGGTAACATACTTGAATTTGAAAGGAAAATCTACTGAAATCATATCTTGAATACATGAAATACTTAGAAAATATAAACACTTTAAATGTTATTGTTGAAATTAAAATTTTTTAAATGTAATAATTGAAAAGTCCTTCCTAAAACAATGATAAAAATAATTCATAATGAAGCCTAGTAAAATAAATCATGAACTTTTCAAATAAAAAAATTAAAATTAGTTGAAATTTATATAACTTTATAAAACCAATTATTTTAAAGTGTGAACAATTCAAAGCATTTAGTACATTTACTATGTTATACAACCGCCATGTCTATGTAGTGCACAAATATTTTCATCACCCCACAAGGTAAATCTTTGCCCATTGAGCAGTTACTCAATTCTCTCCTGTCTGCAGCTCCTGACAACCTTATTTTGTGCTTTTCTTCCAGCAATTGTTATTTTACTGTATATGCAGTGTTTTCTCACCATTTCTTTAAAGAGGTAGAACTGAAGGTTAAATAAAGTATAATGTGCAAACAGAAGTACATCATTCCTTATCTAAACTCCTGGGGGAAAAAATATATGTTAAGACTCAGAATTTTTTGGGTGGGGGGCATTTTATAAAGGTCACATATGGATGGACTTAAATTTTATATATTAAACCTCCACTGGGATTTTTTTCTAATTTTTTTCATTAAAAAGTATTTTATTTTATTGTCTTAAGAGCACATGAGATCTATTCACTCAACGGATTTTTACATGAACAATACAGTGTTATTGACTATAGGTATAATGTCTAGAGCAAATCTCCAGAAATTGTTGATCTTGCTTAACTGAAACTTTGTGCCCATTGATAGTAACTCCCCGTTTCTTTCTCCCACAGTTCCTAACAATTACTATTCCATTCTTTGGCTCTATGAATTAAACTATTTTAGATACCTCATATAACTGGAATCATGCAGTGTTTATCATTCTGTGACTGACATATTTCATTTAGCATAATGTCTTCAAGTTTCATCCATGCTATTGTGTATTGCAGAATATCCTTTTTTTAAAGACTGAATAATCTTACATTGCATATATAGACTATATTTTCTTTATCCATTTATCTGTCAATGGACATTTAGGTTGTTTCTGTATCTTGGCTGTTATAAACAGTGCTGCAATGAACATGGGATTGATAATAATCTCTTTGAGATCCTGATTTCAATTTTTTTTTTTTGATAAATACCCAGAAGAGGAATTTATGGATCTTATGAAATTTACATTTTCAACTTTTTGAGGCACCTCCATATTGTTTTTTATAGCAGCTATGCCATTTCTAACAATAGTATGCAAATGTTCTCATTTCTTCACATCTTTGCCAACAGTTGTTTCCTTTTTTTTTTTTTAATAATAACTAGCCTGAAAGGTGTGAGGTAATATCTTATTGTGGCTTTCATTTGCATTTTCCCAACATTAGCGATGTTGAACATCTTTTAATATACCTGTTGGCCATTTTTATGTATTCTTCAGAGAAATGCCTATTTAAGTCCTTAACACATTTTAAAAAGTAGGTTATTAGCATTTAAAAAAATTTTTCTGTTGAGTTATAAAGCTTCCTCATGTATTTTGGAAATTAACTCCTTATTTGTTTTGTTTTTTTTGTTTTTTTTTTGAGTTGGAGTCTCACTCTGTCGCCCAGACTGGAGTGTAGTGGCCGCTCCCAGCCACCGCAGCCTCGACCTGCTGGGCTCCGGTGATCCTTCCGCCTCAGCCTTCCGAGTAGCCGGAATTACAGGCATGCGCTACCACGCCCGGCTGATTTTTTGATTTATTGTAGAGATGAGGTCTCGCTGCCCAGGCGGGTCTCGAACCCGCGGGCTCAGGCAATCCACTCACCTCAGCCTCCCAAGGCGCGGGATTACAGGCTGAGCCACCGAGCCCGGCTATTTAACTCCTTATTAGACACATGGTTTGCAAATATTTCCTGTTAATTCTACAGTTTTCCTTTTCACTTTTGATTATTTCCTTTGCTGTGTAGAAGCTCTTTGGTTTGATGTAGTTCCTCTCATTTCCTTTTTGGTTTACATCGCCTGCACATTTTGTGTCATATCCATGAAATAATTGCCAAGACTAGTGTAGTTCTAAGAGGGAAATTTATTGCAATAAACACCTACACTAAAAAGAAAAAAAACTCAAATAAACAGCTTTATACCTCAAGGAGTTAGTAAAACAAGAACGAACAGCACAAAGCCAGCAGAAGGAAGAAAGCTGTAATGATTAAAGTAGAAATAAATAAAATAGAAAATTCATCAAAATGAAGAATTGGTTTTTTGAAAAGAAACAAAATTGAAAAACCTAGGACTAGAATTAAAAAATAGAGAGCAAGAGATAAATAAAATTAGAAATAAAAGGATACATTAAAACTGATACCACAGAAATAAAAAGGATCATATGAGATCACTAGGAGCAATTATATGTCAACAAATTAGCAAAAAGTAGATAAATTCCTAGAAACATGCAACCTATCAAGACTAAATTATGAAGAAATAGAACGTATAAACAGATCTATCACTAGTAAGAGATTAAATCAATAATCTATACTCTCCCAACAATAAATTTTTCAATTATATATTCTCTTTTAAAGATATCCTCGCCAGGCTCGGTGGCTCAGCCTGTAATCCCGCGCCTTTGGGAGGCTGAGGTGAGTGGATTGCCTGAGCCCGCGGGTTCAAGACCCGCCTGGGCAGCGAGATCTCATCTCTACAGTAAATCAAAAAAACTTAGCCGGGCATTGTAGCGCATGCCTGTAATTCTGGCTACTCAGAAGGCTGAGGTGGAAGGATCACCGGAGCCCAGCAGGTGAGGCTGCGGTGGCCGAGAGCGGCCACTGCACTCCAGTCTGGGCGACAGAGTGAGACTCCAACTCAAAATAAATAAATAAATAAATAAAAATGAAGATATCCTCAATTTGAATATCACCAATGAAAGACAATTACATTAAAGATAACATTTTCTTTCTGTATAAAGTTTAGATGTTAAACAAAAATTAAGTAGTTAAAAGACAGAAATTTACTAATTTGGAAATTTTTCTTATTTCATTTGGAAATGGTCTTTTACAATAATCTGGAAATTTTTAGAATCATCATTCACAACAAATTTAGTTATAATGTGCCAATAAAGAATCAATGAAAACGTATAATTGTATAGTTATCTAAAGGCAATTATACTTATAAATCCAAAGTGATGATTAGCTGAACATAAAGTGATTATAAATGTCAATTGGAAATGAACAATTAGAGATATGAGATACCAGTTTAGAAGCTATTAATATTTTTAAAGTGACATGTATTTTTACTTTACTACTTTAAAACATCTGAGATTGTATGCTCAGTCTTCGTCCATCTATGATGTGGTTCAAAAATTCAGACTCCCTTTCAATTCACCATATACATAATTTAATTTTTTATCTTATTTGGTAAACGTTTGGCCAACCACATATGACATATGGTAACATGGTATAGTTTTTTCCAAATTTCTGCACTGATACCAAACACATTCACCTAAATCAATGTGAAGATATTTCATCAAATGTAGTTGTAAAAATAATAGCATGTCTATACAATGTAAAAAGAAAAAAATTAACATCGACTATCCACAAGATCTTTTAAATCATTTGAATTTTAGAATGTGATAATTTATTTCATATTTATTCTATAGTTTTCAATAAAATATGTGTTCTATCTCAATTTTTATCCTCTGATTTTACTTATAATATTATAACATCTTGAAGTCATTATTCAGAGAATGTCTTGCTAGCATACATGAGTAGTATATGTCAAACTCTTTCTTCATGTATATATAGGATCAAGGATATTATGTTTATTATGTAATATAGATCTCCAAAGTTATATTTAGAGTAAAACTAGACCAAATTAAAGGTAAGGTGGTAGGTGCAGTTCACCCTTAAATCGGGCAATAAAAGATTGCATTTTTGGTAGAAAATTCAAATGAAATTTTAAAACTAATTAAATAGATCTACTTTTTATTACTACAATGTGTCAGTGTTTTTGAATAATGTCAACAAAAACAAATACATTCTTATGCCTTCCAAATTATTTTTTTACTTGTCAGATCTAAACAATTGCAGTAATTACTATTGACCTCTAATTATCTGTTCATTCATCCATCTGTTTACCTACCTAAAATTATATACTTTAAAGGAGTCAAATTAGTACAGTGTTTATTTCTTGTCTTCTAGTACACATTGTATTCTACATCAAAGTTACTGTTAAAAACTTTCAGTAATGTCAACCTATGGCACATACAAGGATACATGTTCATTTCAAAAGTTGCAATGACTTTTGAGATTACTTCAGGCACAGTCTATATCTTTACCTTTGTGATAGGTAGGTATTACGTATTTATGTGTTTAAACAATATATTCAAAATAAGCAATTATTTCACAGTGATTATAAAGACATAAGCTGAATTTGAGTCATCTAACTTTCACTATTCAATGTAGCTCTTGGAATTGTAATTTGTTTTTAAAATTTAGAGTGCAATATTTTTATTTGGTAAGCAAAATGTTTAGTTCATACATAAAATGTTATTAAATTTGAGTATTTCCAAAAAGCTAAATATATTCTACTTCTTCAGTTGTCAATTGCTTATTTTAAAACTAAAGAATGAATCCAGAGCATAATAATTATTACTGTTTATTGCATGGTTATGAAAAATGATTTTGTCCTATAGATGATGGCGGTCATGAAAAATGATTTAAGCAAAGTACCAAATGCAGGATGCATGGCACCATTAACATACTTACTAAATTAGATAACCCTGAGACTACAGAAGATTTTAAGATGTTTTCTCAACCTTTCTGCTTATTGCTACATATTCTGACCTACAATGATGGCATAAAAATAACTTCAAAAAGAGACATAAATATTTTTAATAGATATTTGAACAAATAGAATTTCTAACCATGCTTCATCATAAATATTGTATTATAAAATTTAATTTTGCCTTCATCTTGTCTTTGGCATATTAAAAATGCTCTTTAATTTATAAAATAACTAAGTTAAGAAATAAATATAGGTAGAGTAGTAATAGAATCGAATTCCATTTTCAATACTTGACACTGACAACTTTTAAGGCCTACAACTTCCTCTCTCCCGCCCTGCACCTGGGCAAGCTAATAAAGAAACCCAGGTGCTCCTTACCTTAGTGTTGGTGAAAAGCTCAAATAATGGAATTCCTTTCCAATCGAGTGGAGCCTTTAATCAGCCTCTGCCATTATCTGTCAATTCCATGCTAGTCTCCTTTTCTAGCTCTCTTAAGTCACTTTTGAATCTACTTCAATGTCTGCTTGCTCTCCCAAGAACCATTATGTGAGCCATAATATTTTCTTATATTTTTGGTGTATGTGTGTATGTGGTATCATTAGTCTAGACATCTAAACCAAATGTTAAATGGAGGTTTCACCTCATCTCTGGAGTGAGTATAACAAGGCTGTTTTCTTAATGTAGGATACACACTAACATGTGGTCCATATGGGAAATGTGAAAATATGGGCAAAACACCTGCCTACCAATATATTAAAATGTTGGGTATATTGGTCATATAACACACATTTTATGTCTAGTTGAGTTCAAATCCAAGGTAATAATCTCAAATTTGAATACATAAAAAAGATACAAATTAAGTAGGAATTGAAGGTAAAAAGGCTCATAGAGATATGTACACAAAACATAGGCAGTAATAGTTGATAGCTGGAGTTTTTCAGCTTGACAAAGGAAGAGAATCAAATCTTTGATCCTTTGTATCTATGAAGAATGACAAGTAAAACACCTGAGTAAATCTAGGTATCACAAAATCCTGCGTCATTCATGGAATACAACTGGAAAACTTGTATCTCCTGGATATTGTGGAAACCATAGAGTATACTGTGAACCAGGGTGGATTATATTGTTGAGCTTTGCTCAATTATCCTGTCGACCCTGAACTAAGAAAGTAAGATAAAAGACTTTCCCCCAGTCCTACAGAACCCTACTTCGGGTATTCTGAAAATTTACTAGTTTTAAAATGAAATACAGATAGGTTAAAAAAAATTAATTCTCGTGTATATTTTATAAGACTGAAGAGCACTGTCTTGTAGCAATAGTTCCACAATTCAGGTCATGGAGGATACACTTTTAAACAAATACCAATGAAGAATATATCATAGGAATATTTAAGTCCACACAAAAAAGGCATCAGTTGTTGTAACTAACCTGAAAGCTTCTATTATAAAACTGAAAATCTGAGGAATATTTTTGACAAGTCTGTTAAAAACATTCAATGTTATTAAGATAAAAAAATGTAAGAAACAAGGTATATTAAAATCATGTGACTATTTTTAAACTCAATAATCTATAAATTAGAATGTAATCAAAGAAAAGAGATAGATGGTTGCAGAGTGATAATTCACAGATAAGTGAACTATTGCTACAGATACATATGAGTAATAATTAAAAATGAGATACAGATAAAGATATTTTAAAAATTCATCATATATTTTGTAAGAATTCATGAAAGAATAATAATAGCACTCTATGAGTAGTTGAGTTTTCCTAGAATTGATAAAATGCACCAGTTCTCATCTTAAAAGAGGATAACAAATACCAAACAAGATAAATCAAAACAGATGCATATGAAGTCTTAATGTAATATAACCACCAAGTATTAGGGTAAGAAAGAAATCCTAAATAAAATTTGGTACAAATGATTACTAACAAAGCCATAATAATTATACACTTTCTACAAAATAAGGTAAAATAGAAAGTAGACATAATAGAATCATATTTTAAGTAGTAATAGAAATAAGAAATTACAACATAAAGTTTTATTACTAGCTAAATTATCATTATAAAACATCCACAGGAAAAAATACTTACTAAATATAGGTCCTCAGTTAAACATATGCTAAAGAAGTTGAACTCACAAGGAAGGAGAGGCCAAGTTAAGCATGCTTGAAAGTCTAAATAAGTGCAATTTTTAGAATTAGAATTGCAAGTCAAAATATATAAGATTAAATTATGCACAACTTACCAGCATAAGTAGAAAATTTAAAAAATTTATTAAAGTTTGGGCCTCCCTTTGATCCCCACTTCACCTGGTTTAAGATCAAGTGTCTTATTGATGGTACGTGCCTCCCTTCCCTGGAGAGTCCCGCTACTGCCAAACCATTTCTCGTAGTATTATGATATTATGGTAAATGTTCAGGGTCTGCTTATGAGTGAGAACATGTGGAACACAGCTTTTAGTTTTTGTAATGGATCACTGAGTATGATAGACTCTTAAGTTGCTGTGAAGTCCATAATTTTTTTCCTTTTTTATGACTGCGTAGTATTTCATTGTATATATATGCCACATTTATTTTTTATCCAGTCCATTTTTGATGGACAGGACAGTTGGTTCCAGGTTGTCTGCTGTTGTGAATAATGCTGCAATAAACATGCATGTACAGGTATCTTTTTTATAGAATTATTTGAGTTCCTCTGGGTATATTCCCAGAATGGTGATTGTTGAGTCATATGGAAGGGAGATTTTTAGATCTTTTAGGAATTGTCAGCATGTTTTCCACAGAGAATATACTAGTTTATACTCCCAACAACAGTATAGAAGCATTCCCCCTTTTCCCCCCATCCTCCCAAACTTCTGTTGTGTTTTGAGTTGTTGATGATGACCATGCTGACTGGAGTTAGGTGTCATCTCAGTGTGATTTTAATTTTCATTTCTTTGATCATTGGTGAAAGTGAACATTTTTTTTTTGTATTGGTTGACTGCTCATATGTCTTCTTTTGAGAATTGTCTATTCATGTCTTTTGGCTACTTTTTAATAGGGTTATTTGTTTTTTCCTTTTGGCATGTTTGATTTCCTTGCAGACCCTGGATGTTAGGCCTTTGTCAGACATACAGTTGGCAAATATTTTTTCCCATTCTGTGGGCTATCACCCCACTCTCTTGAAAGTTTCTTTTGCTTTGACGATTTTCAATTTGATGAGATCCCACTTGTTTATCTTATCTTTTATGGCATGGACATCTGTGGTTTTGATCAGGAATTGGTTGTCTATGTGTCTCTGGTGTTTTCTAAGATTCTTATAGTTTGAGGTTTTATGTTTATGTCTTTGATCCCTTTAGAGTTGGTTTTTGTGTATGGTGATAGGTAGGGGGTCCTGTATCAAATCTCCTGTATGTGGTCAGCCAGTTTTTCCAGCATCATTTCCTGAATAAGTTCTCCATTTCCCAGTGGTTGTTGGTGGAGACTTTGTCCAATATGAGTTGGTTAATAAATTGACAATAAAGCTTCCAGAATCACTGTCCTATTCCATTGATCTATACATCTATATCTGTACCAATATCAGGTTGATTTGATTATTGTAGCCTTGTAGTAAAGTTTATAGTCTAGAAGTGTACTACCTCCCACTTAATTTTTTTTGCTAAGAATTTTTTTGGCTATTTGTGGTCTTTTATGTTTCGATATGAATTTCTATATTGCCATTTCCAGGTCTGAGAAGAATGATGTTGGTGATTTGATGGGTAATGCATTGAATTGAATCTGCAGATTGCCTGGCTAGGGTGAACATCTTAACAATGTTAATTCTTCCATTCCATGAGCATGGAATGTTTTTCCATTTGTTTGTGTCTTCTCAGATTGCTTTGAGCAGTGTTTTATAGTTTTCATTGTATAGGTCTTTCACTTCTCCGGTTAGGAAGATGCTGAGTTATTTCACTTTTTGTGTGGCTATTGTGAATGGGACTGTGCTTTTTATTTGGTTCTCTGCATGTTTGTTGTTGGTGTATAAGAATGAGACTGGGCCAGGCTTGGTGGCTCAGCCTGTAATCCCAGCACCTTGGGAGGCTGGGGTGGGTGGATTGCCTGAACCTGCAGGTTCAAGACCAGCCTGGGTAACTTGGTGAGAACTCATCTTTACAATAAATCAAAAAATTAACTGGGTGTGGTAACATGCACCTGTAGTTCTGGCTATTTGGAAGACTGAGGCAGAAGGATCACTGGAGCCCAGCAGATTGATGCTGGGGTGGACATGAGTGTGCTATGTAACTCCAGCCTGGGTGACAGGGTGAGACTCCAATCCCCCCAAAAAAACCTCAATACAAAAAAGAATGTGACTGTCTTTGACATGTTTATTTTGTATCCTGAGACTTTTCCTTAGCAGTGCAAGGAAGTTTTTGACAGATTTTCTTGGGTTTTCAAGGTATAGGATATCATCTGCAAAGAAGAATTACTTAACTTCTTTTCCTATGTGAATACCCTTGATTTCCTTCTCTCATCTGATTGCTCTAGCTAGGACTTCCAACACTATGTTGATCAGGAGGAGTGAGATTGGGCAGCATTGTCTTGTTCCAGTTTTCAGGGAAAAAGCTTCCAGTTTCTGTCCATTTAGCAAATATTGCTGTGGGTTTATCAGAGATGGCTTCGGCTATTTTGTGGTATGTTCCCTCTATGTCTAGGTGTTCAAGAGTTTTTTATCAAGAAGTGATGCTGGATTTTATCAAAAGCTTTTTCTGCATCTAATGATATAATCATTTGGTTCTTGTTTTTACATCTGTTGATATATTTAATAACATTTATGATCTTGTGGATGTTGAACTAGCTCTGTATCCTGGGGATGAAGCCCACTTGGTCATGGTGGATGATTTTTTTTTTTTTTTTTTTAGTTGGAGTCTCACTCTGTCGCCCAGACTGGAGTGCAGTGGCCGCTCCCGGCCACCGCAGCCTCGACCTGCTGGGCTCCGGCGATTCTTCCACCTCAGCCTTCCAAGTAGCCGGAATTACAGGCATGCACTACCACGCCCGGCTGATTTTTTGATTTATTGTAGAGATGAGGTCTCTCTGCCCAGGTGGGTCTCGAACCCTCGGGCTGAGGCAATCCACTCACCTCAGCCTCCCAAAGACGCGGGATTAAAGCTGAGCCACCGAGCCTGGTTTTTAAGCCAGGGTGAAGCCAACAGAGAGCGCCATTTGCTGGGCAGGAGGTTTCCCATCAAGCACTCACCAGGATCCACCCTGCTTAGCTTCCAAGCGTGTGGCGCATCCTGCGCCTGGTCGCCATGAAACGCCCTGCTTTGTTGGATGATTTTTGAGATGTGTCATTAGATCTGATTTGCTAGAATCTTATTGAGCACTTTTACATCTATGTTCATTAGGGACAGTGGTCTATAGTTCTCTTTCTTTGTTGGATCTTTAACTGGTTTGGGAATCTGTGTGATCTTAGCTTCATGAAATGATTTAGAGGGAGTTCTTCTCAGACCACAGTGGAATAAAAATAAGTATCAATACCAACAAAATTCTTCCAAAACCCACAAAGACATGGACGATAAACAGCATAATGCTGAACAACTCCTGGGTCAATATGGAAATCAAAACAGAAATTAAAGGATTCCTGGAAACAAATGAAAATAAAGATACATCTTACCAAAACCTCTGGGATGCCATGAAATCAGTATTAAAAGGGGAATTTATATCTCTACGAATATACATCAAGACAATAGAAAGATCATAACAGCCTAACAAATCACCTAAGGTAGCTAGAAAAACAAGACCATCAAAACCCTAACTTCAGCAGAAGAATCAATATTACCAAAGTAAAAGCCCTAATATGGGACATAGAAGACAAAAATATCATTGAAAAAAAATCAATGAAACAAAAATCTAGTTCTTTGAAAGGATAAACAAGATTGATGAACCCCTAGCAAGATTGACCAAGAAAAAGAGAGAAAAAGCCCAAATAAACACAATCAGAAATACAGAACATCAAGTTACAACTGACCCAGAAGAAATACAAAAGATTATCAGAGATTACTATGCACACCTGTATGGAAACAAACTCAAAAACCTGCATGAAATGGAGGACTTTCTGACATCACATAACCTCTCAAGGTTGAAACAAGGAGAAATTAAAACCCTAAATAGACCAATAACATCCCAGGAAATTGACTCTGCCCTAAGAAAACTACCTATAAAAAGAAAGCCTAGGACCAGATGACTTTTCAGCAGAATTGTACAAAACAGACAAGGAGGAGCTGATACCAACCCTATTGAAAGTATTCCAGGCAATCGTGAAAGATGGAACTCTCCCCAAAACAAAAAAAAAAATTAAACGTTTAAAAATGAGTAGAAGCTGGGCTCGGTGGCTCAGCCTGTAATCTCACGCCTTTGGGAGGCTGAAGTGAGTGGATTGCCTGAGCCCACGGGTTAGAGACCCGCCTGGGCAGCGAGACCTCATCTCTACAATTAAAAAAAAAAAAAAAAAAAAACAGCCGCACACCTGTAATTCCAGCTACTCAGAAGGCTGAGGCGGAAGGATTGCCGGAGCCCAGCAGGTGGAGGCTGCGGTGGCTGGGAGCGGCCACTCCACTCCAGTCTGGGTGACAGAGTGAGTCTCCAACTCAAAAAAAAAAAAAAAATGAGTACACATTAAAAGAAAGGGGTATATTTGTAAAATTGATCAATCTAGTAGTATCCTAAATAAAGGCAAACAAGTAAAAGAAAATGAAGAAACGAAGGCAAATATCAATAACCACAGTAAATATAAATGAAATAAATATTCCTATTCAAAACACAGGA
>JAPVLO010002029.1:0-45130 GCA_027257055.1 Cephalopachus bancanus
AGAACTCCAGCTCAAGGCCAAGTGGGGACTATTACTTGGGAAGCAGAACACAGGACTCAGGGAAAGGCACAACTCCCCCTGCAGCTTAAGGTCCAGACATACTCATGTATCCTGTCTGTCTTTTGCACTGTCTACTTTGCTCCATCCCCATAAAAGTGGATAGTATCCATGTCCTAATGCCAGCTAGACTCAGATCTCTATGTAGCCTCCTCTCCCTAGACTCAACTGCCCAACTCACTGTGCAGTTTACAGGGAACTCCTGGGAACTCAGCCTCCCTGAGAAGCCTCCCCTGTGGAGCAGCACACCAGGAAGCTTAGGGCTGGCAAGATAGTGCCTCCCTCCAAGACATCAGGGACTGTTTTTTTCTTTTTTATTCCTGGGCAGACCAGCTTGCTCTCCAAATTGCCAGGACCTGCTCTCAGACCTACCCTCTACTTCTGGAAAGCCCTATTTCTCTTAACCCCTCAGTAGCATAGATTAAAGAAAGAGAGAAAAATATATATAATTTTAAAAATTTGCCAGTCCCAGGCATTAATTACAGGGCAATGTAGATACCGAGAGCAACTTTGAGAGTGAGGAGAGAGGCGAGGCCTAGGTAGGCTCCTGTATCCTTATTATTCTCCTTCCTCACTTGGGCACTGAGAGGTGATTAGCACCTTTCAAGGAGTGAGAACAGCACCCTCTTACCCTGTCTTAGGTACATGAAAATAAATGCTCCTACATTTTCAGAGAAAGCCCTTACAGACAGTGGGGGGTACATTCTAATGCCAAATTTTCTTCATTTTAGAAAAAAAGTTCAGCAACATGGATTCTGGCTTTAGCACATATGAATAAACAGACAATGTTTGGTGTCATCATGTTTTAGATTTAGTCTTCAGTTTTCCTCAAATTTCAGTAATGTTGAATTTTTAAAATTGGTAGTAAAAATATTGCTTCCAAGTAGAGCTTATGAATATGGAACATATTTTCAAGTTTGAAAATGTTCACAGAACAAGCCCATGAGAAGGCTAAGGTTTTGTCCTACTTCCTCATCTACCTGTGTCACTGTAGGAAGCAGTGGGTGCAGCACCACACCACTGCACAGCATCAACAGCAGCCAGGAAAGGCCCCTCTATACCTAATGTGTGTTAAGAGAGATAGAAGCCACAGCAAGGGGGATGGAATCCTCGAACACTTCTCAAGCTCCAGCTCTGGAGCTAACTGCTGCTTAACTACCTCCAATGTCCAGTCATAAGATGAGACTGATTATGGTTGTCAGACTTGCACCCACTGCTTAGATTGCAGATGAGCTTTGCCAAGGCTCCCAGGGAGGCAGATGCAGATGATGACTGAATCAGCACAGGTTGGGTTAGGGACCATGGAAACACAGACACCCATTAAGTCCTGGAGGAAGGAAGGGGAAAAGGACATCTCTGCCACGAGTTTGGGAAGTGGTGTCAGTGAGTCGAGGGAGAAAGATGCTAAGGACCATCCTGACATGTGCAGTGAAGGAGAAGAGTGAGAATGAGAAGTGTGGTCCAAGCCATGGTCCAGACACTTCAGAGTTCTGTAAGGCAGAAATGATTCAGTTCTCATTTATCCACTCTGTAGCCCCAGAGGAGAGAGAGGGACCCTTCACGCAAATTTGGTTCTCTTCCTCTGCCCACCCAAACCCTCCCTGGATCTGTGTGTAGTCCTACTAGCTTGATGTAATTTCTGGGTGGGGTATTCTGGAGATTTCCCTGACTGAGTCTTCCCTGGGGCCCAGAGAGTAACCAGCTGCTGATTCCTAGCAGAGAGCCCTGCAAAATCCTCAGTTACAGGCCCACAGCACCACTTGTCACCCAGACTCAAGTCCATCATGTATGTGACCAGATGTCAGGTGGTCCATACAGAGGTTCCTGCCTTCACCAGTGCCTTGACCACTGTCTGATCCCTGCAGAAGGGCAGAGTCAGGCTCCTACACAAGGCAGCCTTTCACATAGTCTCAGTCTTTTGTGTTATACTTGGACCTCTTCAGGGATACAGGACATATAACACCCTGTTTTATAGGGAGTCCTCTGGGGATGTATGAACTACATTGCCCTAGAATTTGTGCCTAGGATTAGTGATTTTGTATTTATATTTTATCTTCTCTCTTTCTACAATCTATGTCAGGAGGTTCTAAGAGGAATCCTGGGTTCCAGAAGGAGAGAGTGGGCCTGAGTGCGTATCCTGTCAGTTTGGAGAACAATAATATTTCAGCCATAAGCCTAACTCCCTATCAGCTCAAGAAGGCATGTTTCTGTCTCCTAACACTTCTTCTGTGAGATCAGCACATAGGGAGCACACAGTAAGTGTATGGTAGACAAGTGAACTTATTTGGCGATCTAATGGAATTATGTAGAAATGAGGATAATTCCAGGGAGTAGGAGAAGGAACTAGAGAGTTAGGAAAAAAAATAATCAGTAGACCCAGAGATTCTTATAAAGTAAGGAGTTGAGAGATTCAAGAAAAAAGAGGTGATGTGAGTGACAACTTCCAAGGAAAGATCTGAAAATGTCCATATATTTTCTGAGATAAATATCTTGATGATAAGTACAGAAGGTCACAGAAGAGAAGGGAAGAGGAATGAAAGGGACAGTGACCAGAAGACTGATGATGGGATTAATGAATCAGAGATGGAGAAAAAAAAAGGGGATGAGAATGAGCTGCACTTTAGAGGAGACTTGAGGAGAAGCCAATGGGGAAGTTGTTCAAGAGCCAGGGGGCAGAGTTGTGAGGTGAGGTTTGGGGTGTGTTTGCTCTCATTTATTTTCTTTTTCTTAAACAAAACAAAGCCTCTTTTAGTCCCACAGCTGTCCTTTCAGGTCATGTTCTTTCCATGACTGGTGGATTCTTCTTAATCAAAAAGTCTTTAGTTCTCTTTGTAAAAGATTTATTGTAGTTTATCTGCAATAGAGTCCCTTCTTATTTTCCAACATTCTTTAATTTAATGTTATTAAAATATCATTGATACTCTTTGAATTTGGTGGAGAAGAGGCATTTTAAAAATGCAAAATCTGAGGCCTCACTCTAGTCCCACTGAGTCAGAATCCACATGTTCCAGGATCTCAGATGATCTGTGCACATATCAAAGTCTGAGAAGCTCTGGTCTAACCCAGTCACAAAGGCGACAATGAGTTTGGAAACAGATTGATCCTTTTGCCTCAGTCTACTTTGCTTCCCACCAAAGTGTTCAGAAAATTTTCTACTTATGTCTCATGTTGTGCTTTATACACCAGGCATACAGCACTCAAGGTTTTTTCAGTGACTGTGCTGGCAATTCCCAGTGAGCCCCAAAATCCACAGAGATGACCAGAGGGTTTTATCAGTAACAAGATTATCTTCACACCATATTGAAGATCCAGTGAATAAGTGGAAAAACAGCAACTTTGCATTAGTACTTATAATCTTCATAATATTATGCAGAACATATATATTTATGTATTTTAAAGATGGAGAATTTCTTATATGAAACTTAACTGAAAACCACAATTATTAATGTGAGAAACATGAGCATAAATATAATACTTGTAAAAAAAGATCAAGATGAAAGAAATGCCTTCAAAATCAGACATATTTTTATATTGGTTGCTTGTTGCCTTCATTTCTTAGGACTGTCATAACAGTGTTACACAAATTGCATGATTGAAAACCCACATGAATGCATTTTATTACAATTCTGGGGACTAGTAATCCACAGTCCTGAGACAGGGCTATGTTAAAAATGAGGAATTCTTTATATTAATCTGACCTAAAAATCACAGTCACAAATTTTTTAAAAATCACAACCATAAAGATTAGAAATATGAACATGAGTATGAGCATACTTATGAAAATATGGAGGGTCTAAATGAAGTGACCACAATGAATTTTAGAAACATTGTGAGTTAGAGCGAATGTTTGGTATATTAATTTCTTGGGACTACAATCCCAAAGTACCACAAACTAGGTTGTTTAAAAAAGCAGAAAAGTGCTGCCTCACATTTCTGGAGGTTAGTCTCCCCAAACCCATGTTCCTTCTGACACCTGTAAGTAATTTTTTCCTTCCCTCCTCCTGGTTGCTGGTAGTTTGCCAGTGATCTTTAGTGTCCCTTTGCTTGAAGCTGCATAAATCCAATCTCTATGTCTTCCTGTTGTCTCATGACTATCATTTTATAAAGACTACAGGCACATTGGTTAAGGAGACCATCCTATTCCAATATGTCCTCATCTGAATAAATTATGTCTGCAATTACACTATTTATTAAATATGATCACATTCTGCAGCACTAGGAGTTAAGACTTCATACCTTCTTAGCATAACATAGGTTAACACAGCATTAGAGATTATCTTCTAAAATAATATAGTTTTTAATATTTTTAAAATGTTATACAATGTATCTGTATTGTATTAAAATGAAACCTAATAAAATAAACTGTATTAATATGTAAAATGCTTATTCCTTTTACTGTTGGCAAAAAGAAAATGATTGGAGATGCTTCTTCCTGAAGAAAATGTGGTTGACCTTACTCATTAATCTGATTAAGCTGTGACTGTTTTTATTTGAAACATGGAATAATTAAATTCTGATTTTTGTGGACAAGTTTCTCCCAAATCATTCACAAATATCTTTCACTGTAAGATTCACACATGAATAGAATTAATTCAGATTCTTCTATTCACCTTTCTCCTAAGGAAAGTCAGCGTTTAGCCTATCTTGAGGGTTCAGGTGTCTGGTCATATGATCCTGATATTACATAGCCATTTTTGTATGCAGGCTCAGGGAAAGGCAGCTTTGTGTCCTGGTTCCTAATCTTGGTCTCTTGCTGTGCTAAACACCGTAGTAGTATAGCCTGTAGTAGTACTCAGCATCATCCTTGGAATGGACCCCTCAGGGAGTCAGGGCAGTTTTCCAAGCAGGAAGGGACCTGAGAATTGGGAAGGGGTGCAGGAATATTCGTTGCTTGTATCATACAACATCACCCTGGAGACTTGGCCAGATATCTACTGGAACAGGTATTGACAGTGACCATTGGTGATCACTCTATTACCGGAGCCACAGATTAGTATGACAGTCTTTTCTGAGGACAAAGTCAGTGAGGGGTCAAAAGTCATCACAATCTGAGATCTAGCACTTTAAATGAAAACAGATACATGTTAAAAATGAGGAAGCAAAACAGAGGAACTCTTTCAGAGGCTGGTCTCTCAAATCTCCATGAACCTGGGCAGAGAGTGAGGAGGGAGAAGAGAAGAGAAGCAGGAGAGTCACCCAGGCCATGCTGTGAACTTCCCAAAACTTCACAAGACCCTCAGCTACAGCTGGACTCTGGGATAGGTAATTTATCTCCTCCTCAGCTCCCTAGGTAAAGGGCCTTTGTTTGGGTGCATTATTATACAACTATGAGCCCTTTACCAACATCTCTAGAATCATGGGATTCTAAGTGCTCAGCCCAGAGTGCAGCCCTCTTTCAGGTTTACTGGGGTGCCATGAGCTCTGAGTTTGCCTCTTGAGAAGAAGCACGTTCTGTCATCTCTAACTTAGGCCAGTGAGGATGGGCCCATGCACATGAACCACAGGAGAGTGTTTTAGACATTGCTGACCGGTAAGTAGATCTACAGCTCCCCATACTGGGCTTATTTAACTATTGTTTATGATTATTAGTTCTCATTGTAATTCTCAGGAAAAAAAGGAAACACTTTTCTTTTTAAGCACTTAGTTTCAAGATTGCCAATCATTAAAATCATATTGGAAATGAGTACCCTGTCCATTTCTGTCCACCTTTTGAAATGGTCCTGAAGTCTCAAGTCTAGCTTGGATATGGGCTAGGGCTAGTGTAGAAGACAAACAAGAGAGAAGATCAAGCTGGGGCAGCCCAGGCACAGCTGTCCTGCCAAAGGGTTGAGGTGTCTGCAATATGGCCTCCCTGCAGAGACATTGTTTAACAGGCTAAGATTATCAGACACAAAAAAGTTCATTTGACTGTGCAGGATATTGTCTGTGGGAGAGGTTGGAGGAGACACAGCTACATGTGGTAATGAGTGTAGAACATCAAGAGATTGTCCCTGTGAGCCTTAGGGAAACGACACACAGGATCTACAGCAATGATGGAGACAAGTTGGAAGAATTGGACACTAGAGACACAGGGGACCTAGGACTTGTCCCTGAGGGTTCCTGAGGACAATTATATTAAAACCATGGTCATTACCCTTTGTCAATGCTCACCTTCCCCAGCTGCTATTCCTCCAAGAATCCGGGGGAGTTTAGCTCTCATCCTTCCCTTGGGGGTCTCTTTCCCAGCATCAGCTCCCAGGATCAGGTTCACATTCTGGGCCCAAAGTGGGGCTTGCACAGCCAAGTGGAGAGGAACAGATTTGCAATATGGGTCCATGACAGGCCTCAGGAAACAAAGCTCTGGAATGATCCCCAGAGCCTGAACTTCTCCCTTCAACCTCCTGCTTCCCTCTTCTCACTGAGGTTCAGGACAAGTGAGTATCCAGGGCTGTTTGATGGCCTTGCATAGCCCAAGGCCTCCATTTAGGAAATGTTCCCAAATGACTAAGACTGTCTCTGAAACTATAGGGCATTTACTTCCATGTGCACAGGGCAGGGTTAAAGGGCAATGAATCTACCTTTTGAAAGGTGCTGATCATATTTCAGTGTCCAAGTGATAAGGGAGATAAATTAGGAGTCAGAAGTCTACCCAGGGCTCACCATTCTCCTCACTCTCCAAATTTCACTCAGTATCAGCATTGCCTTAGGATGCATGCCTAACATTGGCAATTTTATGGAATTTATTTTTTCTTGTCTCTGTCTACAATCAATTTTAGTAAGGGGCTGAGAGGGACAGGAGGGTCCAGAGGAAGAGACCATGCCTGATGGCAGGCCCTGACAGTCTGGGGCACATATTCTGGTCTGCATGAAGAGTAAGCAGCTCCTGGTGTTATGAAGGGAGGTACTGTTTCTTCCATGCTTGGCTACTTGTTGTGCTACCATCCTGGGGAGGCACCTCAGGGAGACTGAGTTTTCAGAACTATCGTGTAACCCACACAGTGACTTCAGCAGTTGAATTTAGGGAAGGTGCATCATGAACACTGCTCAGCTCCATCCTTTTGAGGGAGAAAACAGTGGACAATGGAGGAGATAGTATGCATAGATGGCATAGATGTGCTTTACCCTGGGTAGCAAGGGGAACTGTGGTCTGTCCTTGAGGCCTAAACTGGATCCCAGTTAGGAGGCCCTAGGTGACCTTGAGCTGGAGTCCCCTGATCCCTGCTTATTGGGGTTAGCAGCTAAGTCCTCATTGGTCTTTATGAGAAACAAAACAGCCCTACTGAAGTCTACCCCTTCCCAGGGTCAACTTTCTAGGTAAAGCTAAAGTCCGGCCCCAGGGTGAGACATGAATGGCCCAGGGAAGGAGTCTGGTTTCTCTGAAAGATCCTTCCCTACATCCACAGTATTGTTCTTTGTTGTACTACCCATGTTTACCAATGTGGCCTCAGGTTCTCTGTGTGAATAGCAGACCATTCTTGGATACAGGGGAGACTGGAATCTGACAGCCATGGTATCTACAGCACTGGAGTCAAAGGTTGGCTTGGATAGTGTTTCAGATATGCTACTCACAAGAGTGGAAGCCACCACAGGAACTATGATCAGAAGTCTTGTAAAAACTGGGGAGACAGGAATCCTGCTGTTGACCATGGAGTGTTCTTAATTTGGACTTATAGATCATTTTCCCACATAAAGTATGGTTAAATGTTAGAGTGGGACTGGAGAAAATAAGGTAGGTGGGAAGATGACTTCTCCTTGTGATGACTTCTCAGGGTGACACTGTATTGCACATAATTTTGAATTTGGGAAAATGGGAGTCCACTCACCCAGGAGCTAGGAGTGGATCTGAAAGACACAGCCTTAGAAAGAAGAGAATTGTCAACATAAATGACCCCAAGGTCTGAAGTGGGCTGTGAGGTCAATTGAGCAGATGTATTAGCTGAGATGCTAGAAATGACTCCTGTAGAATTGATAGGTTTGCCGGAGGTAATAGGGGTCACTATAGAAGGGACTGCATGAGGTATGAGGAAGAAAAAAGAAGGATGGGAATTGACACACAGTGATGTCTGGAACTTCTTCAGCTGAAGTGAGAGTTAAAGGATCAGGGTTTGGGGACAGGAGACAGACAGGCAGGGTAGCAGAGGTGCAGCCAAGTCAGCCTAATCAGTGGTGAAAAGAACAGTTGGGACCTGCAAAGTGTAACTGACCAGAAGCAGGGAGGCTGCTGTCTTCTAGCAGGTGAGGAGAAAGAAGGGACAGCCTAGGTGGTGGTACAATTTGCATGGTTAGTGTTTCATTGTCTTCTTATGCTGCAAGATTTTGCTATTTCTTTTTAGCCCTAATGTACTTTCACAAAGAACACAAATAATTCTAAATAGCCATGTCCAGACATTCAGTATGTGGGAGCAGCTCACTTATATTCAACAGCAGTTGCAGTGGACACAGTGGCAGCAGTGGCAGTGAAATAGAAAATGTTCTTTGGCAAGGCCTAGGACTGACAGCCCTGTTTAAGGAGCCGCTTGGTGAAATACGGGGTGACTCCTTGCATCTCCTTCATACAGCACACCAGAAAGTCTGGAAAGCTGGATACTCCAACATTTCCTTGGTGGACTTGTCCAGCAACAAAGAGAAGCTCAGGACTAGGTCTGGGAGCATGGCTGGATCTGTCTCAAGAGGCGGGACATCTCCAGCTTGCTTGGATTGGTATGTTCTTCACAGAGGGAGCCCATTGGAAACACCTGGGTCTTCTGACTCAAGTTTTTTGAGTTAGAGCATGGGAGGCTGCCCTCCAGAAGCCCAGGACAGCACCCCATGGAAGTGAGATCTCCCCCTGGTCTCTAGGGGCCGAGATGTCAAAGACACTTCCTCCTTGATAGGGTGGGACTATTTCTTGAGCTCCTGCCCTTTAGTCTCAACTTGATCCTCCTCTTTTATCACCTTTTCGGGTCTCCTTGGGCCCTCCCCTTGACCTCCTTGGGGAATCTGCATGGTATCACTTCTATAGGACTGACCACCTGCTCAGGTGGGGAAGGCAGGAGGGTATACTTGCAGCTGAGAGGAGTGATCCATGCAGAGGCACTCAGTGACCGTGTGTTGCTGGCCTTCTCCTCTGGGTCACAGGGGCAGAACCTGATCAAAGCTCAGCCCAGGAGCAAGTCAGGTCCTGCCAGGCTCCTCCAGGCCCTCTCCCATCCCCAGGGACGCCCTGGTCGCGAGGGTACAAATCCAGGTGTGAAGATGATGCGGTTGTGGGACCTGACTGGGTGCTGCACCCTATGGTATTCCTCCCTATAAGTCATTGTCTCTTCATTTATTTTTACAAATTGGTTTTAGTCATTTAAGCTTCAGAACATTCTTCAGGTGATACATGTGTTGGCCCTGCCTCTGAACCCTGGCTGTATGATTACAGAGAACATGCTCTGGCCTGTGTGCCCCCTTATCATGGACACATCATGAGATATGTGTGTGTGTATATATATATTTCTTTTCTGTAGACGTTTGCATACTTAGCACAGCAGCATATCTATGATGAGCTCCTGCATGCCTAAGGAGGAGGTTTTTACTTCAACACCTAAGTTAGTCTACTCAAAAAATATATGGTAGAAACCACCGGCTGTTAACATAGCATCACAGCACATTTCTTTTCTCATTCAATCTGGCAGCCCAGGTTTTCTTTTTGGTCTATTTGAAGACTATAAATATGTATCATATTCTAAATCCATTTTGGTCTATCCTGACAGAAATTCACCAGCAGGTTATTCCATATGGATAAGAAGCCAATTTCTTTGGCCTTCCAGGAATATGTCTAGAATACAAATACACCATTTATTTGTAGGTTAGTAGTAGATCAATGTATTGGATAAAATGTGATCAACACAACGTGGTCACTGTGAGCATGCCGGCTATGTCCACTCTTGTCTACACATTATTTTCAACTGAATATGTCTCACTATTCTTATGCCCAAGAGAAGAAACATTACTCTTGGGTGTCAGGACAAGGAAAACACATATCATTCTCCTATGATTTGGAAGATTCTGCATGGCAAAAGAGATTTGGAAAATCCTCCTCATGGCTCATCTAATTTAAATCTTGTTTCTTTGGACAATTTCATTGGTTTCTTTTTCTCTCTTGTGCTGATGTTGGCTACCACACAAACAACATGCAAAACCAATCATCAGAAACTACGAGACAGAGGTTAGTAAAAATATTTTTGTATTTTTTTCTTTTAGAATATCTATTTTAAACTAACATTTACATTATTAACATGCTACACACTTCTTTTTAGCTTTCTACTCATAATATTTCTTTTAATATTTCAGAGCATTTGAACTTCCATCCCCAAGAAGACTGAAATTGTTAAGACACAAAAAGTTTTGCTCAGATCCAAATCCTGTTTGAAAAGAGGAGACATATTATAAGACTTTTCTAACCTCTCCAGGAGCAGAAACGGTTTAAAATCATGGCACTTGACAATAGTTAATTGATATCATTTGAGGAGAGTTTACTAAGGAATAATCTCTTGATTTTGTTTGTTTGAAAAACAAATAACAAGCTGGAACAAATGTTGAATCCAGATTTACTATAGGAACTCTGAAAACACATGATTGCATTTCAGACCTCTTGAAAACAATAAATTAGTCATATTATTCCTTGAACAATCAATTACTAAAGATTTAGGATATAGCAATCTCTAAAGGGAAATTATACCTATCCCATACAGTTGATTTGAAGATTAAATTCCATAATTATCATGAATGTTTAAGTGCTATAAAGGTGTTTTGTGTTATTATTATCCTGTTGGTGTATATTTTTATGATATTGTTCCTGTTAGTGCCTTCCTTTTGTTTTACTGTTTTGGAAGCCAGACTATTTTACAATAGCTCAATGGAAATGAATGGCCTTTTTAGTGACGCTTGAGAATGAAGTCATAGATAACTCTCAACACCTATCACTCTATATTATATTCAGCAGCTAATTCACTGTGTATTTTTTCTTTGGATTTTGTTGAGGACCTACTTTCAGCCATTTGCTCCACTTTGGATTTTGGCAAATATTTTCCAGATTTTTAGATTATTGTCTTTGTGGTCCATAGACAGTTTCTGTAACTCCTTCCATTCTTCCTCACCCTCTTGTTCTTCCCCTTCCTCCTGCTTTTCATCTTATATTCTACTTTAATACCCTTTCAACACATAAGAATCATTCATAGTTCAACAAATACACAACATGATCTGTGAGCCTGTTTTTTTTTTTTCAATCCCTGATCCAACAGTTTGAAGTAAATACATTTTTGGAATATTTTATTAGTCTTCCTAATCTTTACTCTTTACTCTTACTCTTTACTCTGTACTATTACTCTCCTGCAGTCTCAATCCCGCAAACCTGCATGACCTCTAGGGAACTTCTCTTAAATCATATGTCAGATGATATAATTCAAACCTCTACAGTGGATTACTCAAAGCAAAAGCCAAAGACCTCAAAATGCCTCCAAAATCCTAAGATCTGCGTGCCCCATTTCCTTTCTTATTTCATTGTCTTCTACTCTCCACACGTAGCCCCCTCTCTCTCCACACACATTTATGTCCTCTCTGTTCCCTGAGTACTGTATGGATATTCCTGAGTGCTGTATGGATGCTCTTGCTTCATGGCCTTTCCATCTGACTGTTCACTTTGCCTAGAGCACTCATTCCCACATATGCACGTCTGTTTTCTAGAACCCTTTTATTTTTCTTCTTAATTTTCATCATCACTATAATTGCAAAGTTTAAACTCCACTAATCTACTAATACTCTTCATCCTCATCCTTGAATTCTTTCTTTCTGTAGTACTTACCCTAGATACTATTTATTTTGGCCATAGACATAAGTTTCATTTATATGTTTATACTCATGTTTATATATTTGCTAAACTTTTGTTCTCCTCAGTCCCCCAATTAAAGATAAAATTTTATTGTTTTTCACTGCCATATCCTCTGAAAACACACATGAATCATATAAAAGAATAGTATCAGGCATTTGGTAAGGGATCAATACATTTTAATGAATGGAAAATTTTTTTAAAAGATATGATTCTGAAAGCCAGTCTTAGAATTAGCTGTTGGTGTACATAGCCAAGATATATAAGTCAATAAATATCAGTTTCCTCCCTTGTGAAATAGATTTATAATAGTCCTCATTTCAAAAACTTTTTTTAAAAACAAAATTTAAGATGATGTTCAAAAAGTGGCTGTTATTACATTCAGTATGAACTAAGCAGGAATCCCATATTGAGATGGATAAAAATATATAGTAATGTTTAAAACATTCAGAGTCAAAAGTAAGGTTAGTCCTGATTTAAAGAGACTACAAAGCCTTGAATAACCAAGGACAAATGACCCCTGAACCACAGAGACATAGGTTTAGAAGGAAGTTGTATTATATTTATTTGCCTGAGTAGTCTCAAGATGATGATGTTATCAGGAGGGCTGCATTATATCAGAGGTGAGCAATACCAGCTGTGTTACACTCATAAAATACTCCAGGTGTTGGAGGCTTCAAAATTCTCAGGATTCCCCAAAAGGCAGAAGCAATAGATGGAGAGGAATTGAAATTAATATTGCTGTGCACAGTGGCTTGAACCTGTAATCCAAGCACTTTGGCACTGAAATTAATAGTGCCAGTCACAACGGCTTGCATATATAATCCCAGCACTTGGGTAGGTCAAGATGGATGCATTGCTGGAGACAAGGAGTTCAAGACTAGCCTAGGCAACAAAGTGAGACACCATTTCTACACAAAATAGAAAAATTAGCTGGGCTTGTTCATGGGTGCCTATAACTTCAACTACTCAGGAGGCCGAGGCTTGATGATCACTGAGCTCAGGAATTTCAGGTTGTGGTAGTCATGATCAGGCCACCACACTCCAGCCTTTGCAACAGAGTGAAACTAGGTCTCAAAAAAATAAAGGAAGGAAGGAAAGAAGGAAGGAAGGAAAACATACTTAAGAAAAATAATAATATCATGGATAATGAACAACGTATGCAATGGTAATGGGGTCAATTTCTCAAGAAGATGACCAATCCTAATAGTGTCTGCACAGAACAACAGATCATGAAAATACATAAAAACAATAGCTGATTAGTTGATAGACATGAAAGGAGAATTAGATACCCACAATTACTGAGGAAGAGTTTATCACTCCTCTCTCTGTAATTAATCATAAAAGTTGGGCAACAATGTAGTAATTGCATGGAAGACTTGAAAAACACTGTCAATGAAGTGGGTATAACTTAGAGAAAATCCTGTTCAACAATAGTATACACACTTTTAAAGTATACATGAAACATTTGCCAGGAAAGATCATACTTTAGGCCATCAAACAAATGCAAATATATTTTACCATATTCAAATAATATAATGTATATTCTCTGACTACTATGAACTTAAAGCAGAAATCAATAACCAAAAGTATATTAAAAATGTTTGAGTATTTAAAATTAAACAACATATTTCTCATTAAACCACAGGTCAAAAAGAGATCACAAAAACAGTCAGGAATTATTTGGAATTGAACAAATGGAAACACAAAATACAAACTCCATGGAACAAAGTTCAAGCAGATTTTAGACTTAAAAGTCTATATTTAAAAGGTGTATATAAACCAAATTCTAGTTTCCATCTTAATAAGCTAGGGGAAAAAAGTATATTAAATTAAAAGAGAAAGACTGGAGTTGTAGAGAAAATAAGAAAGTCCAGAACATTACCCAACTTTTGATCTCTAAAGAGGTTTCAGTCTCTGCAACGTATGGTATTGGAAACATTAGACATTTTATGAAAAAAGTATCTTGACCCCTATTTTGAATCATGTACAGCCCTAGATCTAATGTTACATTCTAAAATTATACAATTTTTGGAGAACTACATTGGAAACCTAGGAAATGCACAGTATGTTTGGCAGGCTTAAGAAATTGAGAGAAATTTGAAAATTGATACATTTGATTTCATCAAAACTAAAAAAAAAATTGGCTTCCAAAAAGACACTTTAAGAAAACACAGAAAAAAAGAGCTGAAACATATTACATACAAACACTTTCAATAATTTTAAAAGAACTTAATAAAAAATAAGCAAAAATTTATATAAACATTATACTAGAGAAGTAATATGGGTCGAAGATAATCACATAAAAATAAAAATGTTTGACATAATTAGTCATTAAAAACATTCAATTTCTTGAAGGCTGAGGTGGAAGAATTACCTGAACCCAATGGGTCAAGACTGCAGTGACCTTGAGCATGCTACCGCACTCCAGATTGGGTGACAGAGTGAGACTGCAACTCCAAAAGAAAAAAAAAAAGAGGAAGATTCACTTTCAATGTGTTTGTCCCTTTAAGTTGACTGACTTAAGTTAAAAAAAAAATCTTCAGATTATTCATGAAAAATAAGGATACAGGCCAAGGTGGAGCTCGGGAGCTATTGCGGCCATGGCTGCCTCTGGACCGGGTATTCCAGCTGGGCCTTGTGTCCAAGGTGCTATCCGCCACCTTCTTCCCCACATTGCTCTCGGGACTGGTGTCTGGGCCCTGCCTGTTCCTGCAGTGGCTGCCCCTGGTGCCCTCAAGCCTCTTGCTGAAGTCCGAGGCCCTACATAACTGGCAAGTTTATAGGCTGGTGACCTACATCTTTCTCTAGGAGAATCCAATCGCCCTGCTCTGCGGTGCTGTCATCTGGCATTTTGCTGGCAATTTTGAAAGAATCATGGGCACCTTCCGCCATTGCTTCTTCACCTTGATCTTCAGCATCTTCTAAACTAACATCTTTCTGTCAGTTGAGGCTGTGTCATCGCTCTGAAAGCTGGGGGAGGTGGAAGATGTCAGAGGTTTCACCCCGTGGCTTTTGCCATGCTGGGAGTCACCTCTGTCCACTCTCAGATGAGGCAGGCCCTGATATTTGGCATGGTTGTGCCCTCAGTCCTGGTGCCATGGCTCCTCCTGGGTGCCACATGGCTCATTCCACAGACCTCTTTCTTCAGTAATGTCTGTGGACTTGCAACTGGGCTGGCATATGACCTCACATACTGCTATTCCCTCGACCTCTCAGAGCAAGTAGCATTGAAATTCGATCAGAAGTTCCCTTTCTCCACGATGAAGAGGATCTCCATGTTCAACTATGTCTCATGGTCTTCAGCAGAAAAAAGAGCAGCTCAGAGCCTGAAGTTGAACCCAGGGTCTGGCTCCTATCCCACACAGAGTTGCCACACTCACTGGTCCACAAACTACACTTTTACCCAGATGCATGCCAGTGGTCAAAAACTAGCCTCCTGGCTCACCTGCATTCCTAGACACATGCCCAGCCTGCCTCCAGTCTGTGATATATACAGAATCATTTTGGTCTGAACCCCAGCTCATTCAGTGTCTACCCAGCTTCTGGGGGTTACTCCCATGGCCCCAGTCCTCCACTCCTGTCAGCTGCCCTGGCACAGTGTTCTGGGGCCCTGGGCACTCCAGGGGCTGCAGGTTTCTAAGAAACCCTCAAGGATCCTGATGTCCTGAGATAATTTCTAGGGACATTATCTCACATCTCGGTCTTCTGGAGAAGGTCCTCTCTGAGCTAAGATTTCCTGACCAAAAATTTATTTATTGAACACCTCTATGTTCTAGGCTCTGTGTTGAGTATTTTGATAAGTGTCCCTATTTTAATCTCATTTATGCTCATGGCAGCTTTGAGGAGTACTGTTTATTGTTCCCAATTTACAGATGCAGACAACAAGACATTGAGTGGCTCTGTAGTTGCACAGCTGGGCTTCTTACTCCAGGTCCAGGGCTCCTCTCAAGGAACATGTGAGGGAAGAGTGCAGTAGTTGTCAGTGGCTGTCAGTGGTTATTTCCAGTTCCAGCATTCCATCATTGTGTTCTGTGCTCTTGTTGATAGTGACCGTGTGAGTCTCTGCCTTTGGGAGTTCCCAGCTGGTATGTAGCACATCTCCCTGCTGTAGTCACCCCCACACAGACTCTTCTGCCCTGGAGGTGGTGAGATAGGCCCATGTGAACTGCAGCAGCATGTTGAGGGACTCATGGTATTGATTATTTTTGTATAAAGAAACAGTCTCTGAAAAAAAGATAAGAAAAATAAGGATACATTAACTTTTTATAAAGAATTAGAGGAGAAAATGAAACAGGGAAATTGAAATCTACACATATAGAACATAGAAGCTAGATTTCTAATAAAATACTTATCAAATTGAATCCAAAAATATGTTTAAAAGAATTATATTAATATCCAAGATGGGTTCATTTCTGAATGCAATAATCATTCCACATTAGAACAAAGATACGAATGACAACAGGCTTGTCATCAAAAAGCATGCAAGCCATAAAACCACAGAAATGATATTTCTACAGCACTGAAACAAATAATGCATTATGACATGGAGAAATTAATGAAGAATGACACAGATACAGGAAAATCACTTGTTCAACTTTAGTACTGACTCCTGATTTAAAGCACTAAGCAAACTAAGAATAGAAGGAAATTCCTTAAAGTGAGATGTGAGTTTAGAATTTAAATGTGGCAATTAAAATTAACAGTGAAATTTTAGGAGAAACTCCTTAAAATTTAAAAGTGCACTAAGCGTTTCTATGGCATGGTCACTCCTCCTCTTCAGCGTTACATTGAATCCTCTAGTCAGTTCAACACAACAAACAGACAAGTAATTTTCAGATTGGGAAAAACAATATTCATCGATAATATATGAATATTTACATGAAAATTATACAAATATATTGAAAAAATTAAATTACATACAAAAAGTACCATGCATATAAAAACAACATCAAATAATCAGTTGTGTTCCTGTAAGCTAGAGGGAAATTAAAAGTTCTAATGAAAATGACATAATTCTGTAAAGCAAAATATCATATAATACGCAAGCATGACTCTAAGAATATATGTCCAAGTACACACCAATGCCTTCAGCCATGAGAATTAACTGGAGCACAAGAGCAGACAATACAATTTCAATGTTCAAACACAATAGAGAATGAGGCTATTGTCCCGTGATGCTCTTGCTGTTGCAGTAGCTCTGTTGACATTCTTCCTCATATAGTGACTCTGCTGTATTGCATTTCAGTCTCTCTGTGTCAATTTCACATGGCTCTTTCCTTCCTTCTTCATACCATGTAATCTTTCTGATGCACAATAAGAATGGCTTAATTAATATCTATTCAAGTGAGCGTGCCTATTGTTCAGAGTTCCTTAAGAGATAATAATAATGGTGATAACTAACATTTAGTAAATTCTTACAAGGATCTAGCTGACTATAGATCATATTATTTAAACCTACTAGCAAGTATATAAAATGAGTATAGCTAGTATATTTTTTTAAAAATTGGAGAAATTGATGCTTATAGCCATTAAATAAAGTTGCCAAAGTCACAAATCTAGTGAGTGGTGGATTATGGGTAAGCTTAATATTCATGCTCTTAGTCATTCAGCACATATTCCAAATCATTGTCTTTCAGCAGTCTGGTTTCTACAAAGTTACATTTCCATAGAGTATAGGTTTTTTTTTTTGTAATAATTTGTGCTCAGGGAAACTAATATATATATTACAAATCACCAGGATGTTTTCACAAGAATTTCAAGTTGCCACTTTGTTTTGAAGGCCACAGAGATGCAAAGTTTTAGAGTACTGCTCTGGAATAAGTTGTGATAAGCAAAGTGGAAACTTTATTTCCACTTTACTTTTGCATGAACAGTGTATGCTAAATATTTCCCAGAGTTCAGAAACTCCAGGCCCAGACAACGAAGAGGAATTCAAGATCAAAGTCATTTTTACTTTTTTTTTTGAGTTGGAGTCTCACTCTGTTGCCCAGACTGGAGTGCGGTGGCTGCTCTAGGCCACCACAGCCTCGACCTGCTGGGCTCTAGTGATCCTTCCACCTCAGCCTTCCAAGTAGCCGGAATTACAGGCATGTGTTCCCACGCCCAGATAATTTTTTGATTTATTGTAGAGATGAGGTCTTCCTGCCCAGACAGGTCTCGAACCCACGGGCTCAGGCAATCCACTCACCTCAGCCTCCCAAAGGCACAGGATTACAGGCTGAGCCATGGAGCCTGGCTCATTTTTACATTTTTATCAATGCAGATCCAGTAGCAGACAAAGAGAACCTCTAGAAAATGTACATTCTCTCAAGACTGTTATTTGATTTTGTACAATGAAGTGGTTATTATAAAGAAAAGATAAGAAACACAGAGACCCTGAATCCCTAGCAAAAGGAAAGAAAAAAATAAGCTATGAAACAATATATTAGTGATGAGCTCGACTTCAAAAGGAAGGACTCTTGAAAACATATGGCCAGGTAGCATTCAAATGGCACATTCTACTGCCATGATCTGATGAAAAGCCTCCATTAATAAATAAATGACATCTGTGAAAGAAAAACTGAGTGTAGGAAGATTTGAATTAAGAAAAAGACATTCAAAATCAAGTAAAGTAGTATCTTTAAAATAGTGATACTATAAATGAAAGTCTCAATTGATTTGAATCTTAACATACTGATATTAAAATTACTGTCTTTAACAAATAAGGAAAGAATATTTGTTAGTTTAGTCTATAAATACCTCTTTTTCTATCACTTTTTTGTTTGTTTTTTCAGTTGGAGTCTGACCCTGTCATCCAGGCTGGAGAGCAGTGACACGCTTGTGGCCACTACAACCTTAACCTGCTGGGCTCAGGTGAACCTTTCATCTCAGCCTTCCAAGTAGCTGGAACTGCAGGTGCACATCACCACACCTGGCTAACTTTTCTTGATTTATTGTAGAGATGAGATCTCGCCCATCACTCCAGTTGGTCTCGAACCCATGGGCTCAGGCAAACCTCTCACTGCGGCCTCCCAAAGATCTGAGCTAATAGGCATGAGCCACCGTGCCCAGCCCTTTCTATCACTGGCAAAGTATTAATTGATTGGGTCAAGGCAATTAATTTAACTGACATATAAAGAGAATTATATTGGGATGAAAATAAATGTATGGAATTTAGTACAAAAGAATGCAATTTAACACAGAATAAACACATTTGGGCCTTGTATACTGTGTATTATACAATAAAATATGCTGAAAGACATGAATTAAAAAAATGAAAAGTAATTATTTTAACACAGGGGATGTGCCCCACTCCCTAGGTTTGTCCAGTCTTTCACTCCTTCACCTTTATTTACCCTAATTTTTTCAGAATACTTCAAAAAGTTCATGTATTTATGTATTGAATGTAATCCTCAGCCTTTGTCCCATATTGGTATCACTTGGAGAACTTTTAAAAATTCAGCCCCAACTATTTATAAATAAACCTTTGAAGTTGAAGACCAAGCATAGATATTTTTAAGAACCCTTCAAGAAATTAAATTTGGGTGGATAGCCATTGCTCAAGAACTCAAACAAGGAAATGAATCCTGCTTCTCTAACAAGAACAAATAAGTCTTTGAAAGGCATTCTGGATATTTCAGAACCTCTTGAAAGCTTCTGTTCCTATTAAAAATATAAAAGAGACAATATATTGGTATAAACATAAAAATAAGTTAATTATAACTTGGTTTTAAGATATAAATTTGTGTTATCAGAAATATGAAATAAGGCTTAAATAAAGAAGTGTGGACTATTGTTATCTAAAAACAGGGGGATATATACAATACAGTTAAAATTTTCTGTCTGGCTTTCCATAAGACACATGGACTTGTTAAACTATACTAATTCTGTTGCCAGACAACTAAATCTTCTGTGCATCTCCAAAACAAAAATCCAATTAAACACTTTAAGAGGATAATTCAGGACTGGTATGTTGCAAGAACAAAGAAAGCAGAACCAAACATTCACATGCCAGCCATCCTACATGGAATATATTCTCATTGAACTAATCACAGTACTAAGACTAATATAAGACAAAGAAGAAATTCCTGCCCCTGAGACTTTGACCTTGCATTAAGGTTCAGCCAAAAGTAATTTAAGTAAATGGTTTAATTGGCTATGCCATTATGTAAAAAATAAAAGGCAGAAAAATACACTGATTCAATAGCTTGTGGATTTTTGGTGTCATCTAGATATAGATTTAGACAAAAAAATGAAGCTACAATATTGAGAAAGTGGTTAAATAAAAATGTGATATTGGCATATAGAAATCTATGTATATTTTTCAAAATCTTTTATTATTGCATCATATATTCTAGGGAAGCGATATATTTCTGTTTTCCTCAAACTTCTTAAGAATGACATGAAAAATTTTAACATTCTTGTCACATACTCAAGAAAAATCTCCCAAGTATTTCTGAAATATTTTCACACACCTATAATAAAAATTACTCTTTTAATGCCCATGTGCTTTAAAATTTCTTAAATAGCACAGGACTTTCTATTATTATCTCTACATTTAATAATTAGAAAACATCCATTATTCTGTTTTGGGGGGAATTCAAAAACACAATTTATTTAATTTTGCACAAAATCTCAACTTGACATAAGAAAACCAACATTAGACACTCCCAGGTTACCAAAAAAAAAAACCCCTCACCAAGTGAAAACAAAACAAGTGTCCATCTATCCCCAGTTTACTGACAATGACAGTGTACCAAACAGCTAATTTTCAGGGTCTTACATCTAGGGAACCATCATCCCAGCATGGGGAAGCGTCCACTTTTCTTAATCAAGATCTTCAGGCTACAGAGCAGCCACAGTGGCAGGTAGCCTTCTGGTGCTGGGCCCTCTCCCCATCTGGCCTGGCCACAGCATCCTTTGCTCTGCCTCCTGGGCCCTCTAGATCTCATGAACAAGCCATGGAAAGGCTTCCTCCTGTACACCTTGCATGTCTTGGCTGAGGTCTCCACAAAGGGGTCCCTCAGCTCTGGGCAATGGCTGCAGCAGCAGCATTAGTATCTCTGGTAGCAATCACAAGGCCATACTTGTTGCCCACAAGGACAAGGGGCTCATTGGGGTGAGGACCCCAGGTGGCCCGCAGCTGGGTCAGAGATGAGGGGTCATCAAGAGCGAAGACGCCAAGCACACCATCACCAATAGCCACCACTGGTCATGCAGGGCCTTATGTGTGGCCTGCCCTGCAGTATCCGGCACATTCAGAATGCAACCTCCTTCACTCAGGGACAGCTCCTTCCAGTAGGAATCCTGGATGTTGTGGTCGTGGTTCTCCACAAAGTACTGGTGATTCAGCTGGATGGTCAGTGTGCTCTTTCCCACACCACTTGTGCCCACCACCACTGCCTTGTACCCTGGCAGCTTCTTGCCAACACCCCTGCAGCATGCTTGAGCACAGAGGCTCTCCTTCTGGGAGGCAGGGCTCCATGTGCCAAGGCCCAGATCAAAGTTGCTAGACTTCGTTGGCAGCGCCATGACCTCAGCAGGTAGCTCAGGGAAGAGCAGTGGATGGCAAGCCCAGTGTCCTGGGACAGGCGGGTGTGCTGGGGCAGGGGGGAACTCTGTGATGCAGCTGGCAGCTCTGACAGGACTCAACATCCATTAATCTAAGAGGAATTTCTGTAGGTTGCAACACATTCTTATGTCCACCCTGCTATCTTTCACTTTCCAACTTTATCCCCTTCCTATCCACTGTGTAGACTCATAGAACTATAGAAACTGAAGGTGCTTGACCTAATTCCCTTGATAAAAACTTGTTCTATCACATTTTAGCTGACTGATCTTGAACAAATTACTGTAGCTGTTTGGTTAGATTTCTATAAAATGGCAATAATGGCAACAGTGTTTGTACATCAGGGTTTCTCAGAACTGAACACTTCAGATCTGAGCTCACAAATTTAACACCTGAGAATCTTGTTCAAGTGCTAAGTTCCTTACTCTGTGTGGTATGGAGCCCAATCATCTGCATTTTTAAACAATTGTCCAAATGCTTATTAAAAGATGCTGACTACTGTCACCATTAAATTTGCAAAGGTCGATTACACATCACTCCGTCTGTGCCTGAGGCCAGCTGCCACCACTGCTGATGCCGCCACCGCCACTGCTGAAACAGCCATTCCATGTTGGACTGTCAGTGCCTGAGGGGAGCCACGGCCACCACTGCCAAGGCAGCCATTGCACACCACATGGCCCAAGCCTGAGGAGATCCATGACTTCAGACCTTGAACCCCTGCGAGTAAGATCTGCTGAGGCCTACTACCACTGGATGTCCTGCCAGGCCATGGGTCTCCTCCTGTGTGCCTCCAGGCAACATCTCCCTCCACTTAGGGGTGGGTGAGCAGCTGTGATAAAGACCATCTGGAGCAAGGGATAACACCACCTGCTGGCGATTCAAGGTAACAACACTGAAAGGGGAAAAATGGAAGCCTGGCAGACACAGGTCAGATCTGAGTAGTGAACAGGGCAGTGGTGAACTGAGGGATGATCTGAACCGCCCTTCACAACAGGCCAGGGGCAACTGATCCTAACTGTGAACAAACTTACCAGCTTGAAAAGACAGCTAGAAATCAGAGCTGAAAGGATATTCGACTTAGACGAAAAGTCTCAGAGTATTCTTGATTGGTTCTGTTAACCTACTGACTTGATTCTATTCCTTCTGTTTTGTTCCCCACCTTTTTTCTCCTTCTTTTCCATTCTTTTATTTTCTTCTCTCTGTAAGCCATATATTTGTATAGAGGAATAGCACACCAACAAGGAGGTTGGTAAGCTTGTATGTTAGCAACATTGTATGTTTTAGTCTTTTTTTAATGGGAGTTAGTTTGTAGCCGTGGTCTATTGTTTTTATATGTTTCAATTTTTGTCTCTCTCTCAATTTGTTGGTACACTCATCTGTTTTCACCCTTACTCCTCTCTCTCTCCGCCCCCTTCTACCCCCCGCCAACTGCCTGCTCCATTCTCTTCCCTCTGTTAACTGCATTTTATTTCAGGGAGTAAACCTACAACACCATTGCACGGACAGATTCCAAGGCAGTGGGAAGTGGGTTTCAGATTATTCACACACTGTCGGTGGATACCAGGACCTGCAGATAGATTCTGAATCACAGCTCCCCCCTTAAGTAAATCTCAAAACTGCAAAAGGGACCATCTACACCCTACAGTGCCACTCCAGAATTGAACAAAGTAAGAGGACATACATAAAGAATAGGAGATTGAACAAACAGAAGTAAAAACAACTGCTCCACTGCTGAATAACAGAATTTAAAAAGACAGTGACATGGAGGGAAGAAAATGTAGGGAGGGGGAAACACTGCACAAATGAAGAAAAACCAAAAGAAGAATATAGGTCTCACACAGACTCCTGGGATATCAGACACTGGGAAAACAGATTTCGGAACACAAACAATGAAGAGCCCCAGAATGACTGGTCACATGCAACAAACCCAGACATCAAGACATTAATAGAGAGAATTAAAAAAATCAAGGAGAGACAAGAGGAAAATAGGAAGGAGCTGATGTCAGAAATAACAGCAGTAAAGAGTACTGTGATGGAAATATAAAACAAACTAATAAGCATGGAAAGCAGAATTAGCCTAGCAGAAAAAGAATCTCAGAGCTTGAAGACTAAAACACAGAACTAACCCAAACTGTCAAAAGCATAAAAAAGAAGCTCAAAAAGACAGAACAAACCCTTCAAGAGATGAATGATCACTTCAAGAGACCGAACCTAAGAGTAATTGGCCTTCCTGAGGCAGAGAGAGAAACAGTGATCACACTGGAACAAACATTTCACAAAATCATTCAAGAAAACTTCCTTCATCTCATCAAGAATGAAAAAATTCAAACACAAGAGATTCAGAGAACCCCTGCAAGACAACAAATGAGAAGACCAACTCCCATACGTATAATAATTTGCCTAAACAAAGTAGGTATAAAAGAAAAAATCCTAAAGGCTGCAAGAGAAAAAGGTCAGACTATGTACCAGGGAAGACTAATTAGAATAGCAGTAGATTTATCTACAGAAACCTCCAGGGTAGGAGAGCTTGGAGCCCTATCTTCAAAGTTCTAAAAGATAAACAATTTCAACAGAGAATAATCTACCAGCCAAGCTAAGCTTCATCAGTGAGGGAGATTGAAACCTTTCCCAGATATCCAATCCCTAAGAACCTACGCTGCCACCAGACCACCACTATAAGAAACACTTAAGAAAGTATTGAACACAGAAGAAAAGGAAAAAAGAACAACGTTCTTCACAAGAGTACAGTCAAAAGATTAAAAACACACATGATCCACCTCTAAAACCAAAAGAAAGACAACACACAAACAGGAAGATCAACAACTCTGTAAGAACATTATGATAGAGATCAACTCTCACATCTCAATAATTAGTTTGAATGTGAACGAACTAAATGCACCACTGAAAAGACATAGAATGTCAAAATGGATAAAACATCACCAGGCAACAATCTATTGCCTTCAAGAGACTCACCTCATTAGAAAGGACACTCACAGACTCAAAGTAAGAGGATGGGAAACATTTTCAGGTGAATGGAACACAAAAGAAAGGAGGAGTCACGATCTTAATCTCAGACAAAATACCCTCTAAGCTATCAAAAATTAAAAAAGATACAGAAGTCCACTACATAATGATAAAAGGTTCAATTCATCAACAAGAACTCTCCATCCTAAACATATATGCACCAAACATAGGAGCACCAACTTGCATAAAGCAGCTCCTAGGTAAACCAAAAAAAGATATCGACTCCAATACCATCATAGCTGGGGACTTTAATACCCCACTCACAACCCTAGACAGATCACCAGGACAATCAGCAACAAAACCTCAATGTGACACTTGATCAAATGGACTTAATTGATACCTACAGAACCCTCTATCCAAAGACCACAGAATACACATTCTACTCATCACCACATGGAATGTACTCTAAGATCGACCACATACTTGACCATAAATTAAGCATAAGCAAATTTAAAAGGACTGAAATTTTACCATGCACCTTCTCAGACCACAGTGGAATAAAAAATAATCATTACACCAAGAAAGTACCCAAACCCACAAAGACATGGATACTAAACAGCATGATGCTAAACAACTCCAGGGTCAATGATGAAATCAAAACAGAGATTAAAAGATACCTGAAAACAAATGAAAATGAAGAAACACCTTACCAAAATCTTTGGGATGCCATGAAAGCTGTAGTAAGAGGAGAATTTATAACCCTACAAATGCACATGAAGAAAATGGAAGGATCACAAATTAATAGCCTAACAAGCCACCTAAGAAAGCTGGAAAAGCAAGACCACCAAAACCTTAATTTCAGCAGAAGAATTCAGATCACCAAAATAAAAGCCCAAATCCAGGACATTGAAGACAAAAAGATAATACAAAAAATCAATGAAACAAAAAGCTGATTCTTTGAAAGGATAAACAAGATCGATTGTCCCCTAGCTAGACTGACCAAGAAAAACAGAGAAAAAGTCCAAATAAACAGAATCAGAAACACAAAAGATGAAGTCACATCAGACCCTGAAGAAATATAAAAGATCACTAGACACTACTATGTACACTTTTATGGAAACAAACTTGAAAACCTTAAGGAAATGGAGGACTTTCTGACATCACACTACCTGCCTAGGTTGAAACAAGAAGAAATTGAGACCCTAAATAGACCAATAACAATCAAGGATATTGACTATGTAATAAGAAAACGACCGCCGGGCTCGGTGGCTCAGCCTGTAATCCCGCGCCTTTGGGAGGCTGAGGTGAGTGGATTGCCTGAACCCGTGGGTTCGAGACCCGCCTGGGCAGTGAGACCTCACCTCTACAATAAATCAAAAAATTAGCCGGGCGTGGTAGCACATGCCTGTAATTCCGGCTACTCGGAAGGCTGAGGCGGAAGGATCGCCGGAGCCCAGCAGGTGGAGGCTGCAGTGGCCGGCAGCGGCCACTGCACTCCAGTCTGGGCGACAGAGTGAGACTCCAACTCAAAAAAAAAAAAAAAAAAAAAAAAAAAAAAAAAAAAAAAAAAGAAAACGACCTACAAAAAAAAAGCCTGGGTCCAGATGGCTTTCCAGCAGAATTCTATAAGACATTTAAGGAGGAACTGATACCAATCCTACTGAAGGTATTCTAGGTGATGGAGAAAGATGGAATTCTCCCCAAATCATTTTATGAAGCTAACATCACATTGATACCCAAGCCAGGTAAAGATAAAACAAAGAAAGAGAACCCACACCAAAACCTTTGATGAACATAGATGCTAAAATTCTCAACAAGATCCTAGCAAACCGGATTCAACAATACATCTCAAAAATCATCCATCATGACGAAGTAGGCTTCATCCCCGGGATGCAAGCCTGGTTCAACATTTGTAAAACCATAAATCTAATTAAGTACTTCAACAGATATCAAAACAAAAACCACATGATTATATCATTAGATGCAGAAAAAGCTTTTGATAAAATCCAGCACCCCTTCTTGATAAAAACCCTCAAACATCTAGGCATATGGGGAACATACCTCAAAATAGTAAAAGTCATGTATGAGAAACCCACAGCCAGCATACTCCTAAATGGACAAAAACTGGAACTATTTCCCCTGAAAATGGTAGCAAGAGAAGGATGCCCACTCTCACCCCTCCTGTTCAATACAGTATTGGAAGTCCTTGCTAGAGCAATCAGAGAAGAGAAGGCAATCAGGGGTATCCAAATAGGAAAAGAGGAAGTCAAGTTATCTCTCTTTGCAGATGACATGGTTGTGTACCTTGAAAACCCAAGAGAATCTGTCAAAAAGCTCCTTACACTGATCAAGGCCTTTGGCAAAGTCTCAGGATATAAAATAAGTGTGCAAAAGACAATCACGTCTCTTTACACCAATAATAAACAAAAAGAAATCCAAATAAAAAGCACAATTCCATTCATAAAAGCCACAAAAAATGAAATACCTTGGCATCTTGCTAACCAGAGACATGAAAGACCTTTATAATGAAAACTACAAAACTATGCTCAAAGAAATCAAAGATGACACAACCAAGTGGAAAAATATCCCATGCTCATGGGTTGGAAGAATCAACATTGTGAAGATGTCCATCTTACCGAAGGCAATCTACAGATTCAATGCAATACCCATCAAATTACCAGCAACATTCTTCTCAGACCTAGAAAAAACAACACAGGAATTCCTATAGAAACACAAACGACCAAGAAACCCAGAACAATCCTCAGCAAAAAACCAAAGCAGGTGGTATCACATTACCAGACTTCAAACTTTACTATAAAGCTATAATCATCAAAACAGCTTGGTACTGGTATAGGAACAGGCATATAGATCAATGGAATAGAATTGAGTTTCCAGAAGAGAAACCTCAATTTCTCAACCAACTCATCTTTGACAAAGCCTCCACCACCTACTACTGGGGAGAGGAGAACCTATTCAGTAAATGCTGCTGGGAAAACTGGCTGACCCCATGCATAAGATTGAAACAGGACCCCTATCTATCCCATACACAAAAATTAACTCCAAATGGATCAGAGACCTAAAAGGAAAACCTCAAACCACAAGAACCTTAGAAAATGAAGGACATACCCTCATGGAAATTGGAACTGGCATCCAATTCCTGAACAAAACCCGAAACCCACAGGCCATAAGAGATAAGATAGACAAGTGGGACCTCATTAAACTGACAAGCTTCTGCAAAGCCAAAGAAACCATTAAGAGAGAAGGGAGACAGCCTACAGACTGGGAAAAAGTATATGCCAACTCCAGGTCTGACCTAGGCTTAACATCTTGGATCTACAAGGAACTCAGATGTGCTGAAAAGAAAAAAACAAACAACCCCATTATAAAATGGGCAAAGGTATGAACAGACACTTCTCAAAGGAAGACATCGAGCAGCTAGCAGACACATGAAAAAATGTTCAACGTCACTAATCATCAGGGAGATGTAAATCAAAACCACACTGAGATGCCACCTAACTCCAGTCTGAATGGCAATTATCAATAACTCAAAAAATAACAGTTGCTGGAGAGGGTGTGGCGAAAAGGGAACACTTCTACACTGTTTGTTGGCGTGCAAACTAGTGCAACCTCTGTGGAAAACAGTATGGAAATTCCTAAAAGCTCTAAATATTGACCTCCCATATGACCCTGCAATCCCCTACTGGGAATATACCCTGAAGAACTCAAATCACTCTATAAAAAAGATTCCTGCACACGTATGTTTATCACAGCATTATTCACAACAGCAAGAACCTGGAAGCAACCATGCTGCCTATCAAAAGAGGACTGGATTAAAAAAATGTGGTACATATGCATGATGGAATACTACACAGCCATAAAAAAGAACAAAATCACGAATTTCTCAGCAACCTGGATGGAACTAGAGTCTATAATACTGAGTGATCTCTCACAGAAACAAAGATCTGAGTATTACATGCTCTCACTCATATAGTGGACCTTGAACATCCAGTGTAATACTATAAGAAAATGACTGACAGCAGTGGGAAACTATGGAGGTGGGAGGGGAAGGGAGATGGGATTAATGATAGTAAATATCTGGGGACAGGGAGACACCTCTTATCAACAAGGGTGCCTGAATGGAGCATATTTGTATACCTAACCCTTAACTGAATCCCACAATATCATTTCTAAAAATTGATTAAATAAATAAAACACTAATCCCCCCCCCAAATTGCAAAGGTCTATATCATGGGATCTGCACTATGGGGTTATTGTGAAGACTAAACAAATTCCTTAGGCAAAATTATGAATTCAGTGAATATCACATAGTAAACTATCATGAATTTTCATTTGTGTTAAGGAAAATTAAATGTATGTGACCTAGCATATTTATTTTGTAGATGATGTATGTAACCAAGAGGGTTGAAATAACTTGTATAATGTCACATGAAATAATCCCAGAAAAGTCTTGTTGTCCAATATTTCTCAGGCCATTTCTTTCTACCAACTTTTATCACTCTATCCCTTTTCCATCACCTAGAATATTTTCTAGTGCTACTCATTCTAGAATAGTTTTATACATCCATCAAACTCATGCATTGTTGACACTTCTGGAAAATCTTTTATAATCACCCCAAATATCTGTTGTATTCCTGGTCCTCTGTACAGTTTTTTAAAAAAATTTTTTATTTTGAAGATGTGGTTACAATACATGGCTAGGTATACAAATGGCCATTGTACATGTAAAGTTTGGGCCTCACTTTGATTCCCCCATCAGCTGGTTTGAGATCAGGTACTCTTATTGATGAAGTGTGCTCCCCTGGCAGTTTCCCACTACTGCTAGTCCCTTTCTCGTAGTATTGTGGTAATTTACAGACCCTAAATCCATCCAAGTTGCTGTGAAGTTCATAATTTTTTCTGTCCTTATGGCTGCATAATATTCCATCATATATATATATATCACATTTAAAAAATCTAGTCTACTTTCTATGGGCAGCATGGTTGGTTCCATGTTTTCGCTATTGTGAATAGTCCTGCAATAAAAATGTGTGTGCAAATTTCTTTTTTGTAGAATGGTTTCAGTTCCTCTGGGTATATTCCCAGAAGGAGGATTGCTGGGTCATATGGGAGGTCAATTTTTAGATCTTTTAGGAATTGCCACACTGTTTTCCACAGAGGTTGTACTGGTTTACATTCTCACCAACAATGCAGAAGTGTTCCCTCTCCCCAGCATCCTTTCCAGCATCTCTTGTTTTTTTGAGTTATTGATGACAATCATCCTGATGTGTTGGGTGTTATCTCAGTGTAGTTTTAATTTGCATTTCTTTGATGATTAGAGAGCCTGATCATTTTTTCATGTATCTGTTGGCTATTCATGTGTCTTCTTTTGAGAAGTGTCTATTCATATCGTTTGCCCACTTTTTAATATGGATGCTTGTTTTTTTCTTTTTGGCATGTTTGAGTTCCTTGAAGATCTTGGATGTTAGGTCTTTGTCAGATATACAGTTGGCAAATAATTTTTCCCAGTCTGTGGACTGTCTCCCCACTCTCCTGATGATTTCTTTTTCTTTGCAGAAACTTCTCAGTTTGATGAAGTCCCACTTGTCTATCTTATCTCTTATGGCATGGGCACTTGGGGTTTTGATTAGGAATTGGTTGCTGGTTTCAAATTGCATAAGAGTGTCTCCTGCATTTTCTAAGGTTCTTATTGTTTGAAGTTTTACATTTAGGTCTTTTATCCATTAAGAGCTGATTTTTGTGTGTGGTGAATGGTACGGGTCATGTTTTAATCATTTGCATGTGCTCAGACAGTTTTCCCAGCACCATTTACTGAATAAGTTGTCCTCTCCCCCATGGTTGTTAGTGGTGGCTTTGTAGAAGATAATCTGTTATATTCTTCTTGTGACTCCTTTGGCACTTCTTCTGTTTGTTTTTCTGTTTTTTTTTTGTTGTTGTTGTTTTGAGTTGGAGTCTCACTCTCTCGCCCAGACTGGCCACTGCAGCCTCGACCTGCTGGGCTCCAGTGATCCTTCTGCCTCAGCCTTCCAAGTAGCCAGAACTACCGGCATGCACTACCATGCCCGGCGAATTTTTTGATTTATTGTAGAGATGAGGTCTTGCCAAGTTGCCCAGGTAGGTCTCAAACCCGCGGGCTCAGGTAATTCACTCACCTTGGCCTCTCAAAGCATGGGATTACAGGCTGAGCCACTGAGACTGGCGGTACTTCTTATATACACATTTGTCGTAAATGTTTAAGGCATATCTTAATATTGTTAAATGAATGCATGGAATGATTTTTTTTGCTCCTCTGTGTACCTTTAATATTTTCTCCATAGACAATAAATAATGATGATTGATTGACCTATATCTTACTCATACTATGAATGACTTCGAATGACTCAAAGTTCCATAATGTCAGCAGCCAGGTAAATTGTCCAGGAAAAGACGTACACCCTAGCTTTCTTTCAACTACTAAAAATAGTGTGTTCTTTTGTTCATAGGTAACTTAAAACAAACAAATAAACAAAAACAATAGCTATTAGAATTGGAAGACTTATGCTTGAGTACCCAGGCTAACCATGTAGTTTACACAATGGTCATTTAAATTTTCTTAATGTTCTTATGTATTAAATGAAGATGGTAAAGTGCCAGCTTACCTCTTACGGTTCAAGATGTATGAGATCTTTGCCTGGTTCCAGAAGAGGCCACATAATTCAATGCATGGCAAACTAGAATCAATCTGGAATTTTTTCAGAGTTATCAGGAAATAAATATGCTGTTTCCACCAGGAATAGTGAGCCAATTAATGGCAAGCCTGTCAATTGCTGGTGAAGAGTTTTAGATTTGCTTGGGATCTATCTGCCACTTCTCCTTCTTTCCTGTTTCTCCCTTTAGGGAATGGGATGTCTCTACAATTCCTGTCCCACCATTGTATTTAGGAAGCACACAACATGTTTGATTTTACAGGTTCACAGCTGAAGAGCACTTTTTCTCAAGATGAATCTTTAGATGAGTCTGTCTCAATTCTGATTTACATGAGACTTTGGACTTCAACTGTAAAGTTGACGCAGAAACAAGTTAAGATTTTTTGGGTTATTGAGATAAAAAGTATGCATTTTACATTAGAGAAAGGCAGAACTTTGGTGGAACCAGGGGCAGAATTCTTTCATCTGAATGCTTGTGTCCCCCAAAATTCATCTGTTGGAATGAATTCCCAAAACTATGCTATTCAGAGTGGGGCCATTCAGTGCCTTCCTTAATGGAATTGGCCTTCATAAAAGGTGCCCAAGGGAGGGAATCTCTCTTCACACACAAACAATGTTACAATTTTGACTTTTTACAGTCATTTTTTGTACATCAGAGGAGCAAAATAATCCAGTATATATTTACCCAAGTACTGATTATTTCTATTGCTCTTACTTCTTTGCAAATATACTACATTGTCCTCTGGTATAATTTGTTTACATCCTGAAGAATTTCCTTGTTCACCCTTTAACTAAGTAGTTCCCCCTTATCCAAAGAGATTATATTCTAAGTTCCTCAGCAAATGCTTGAAAGCTCCGTTAGTCCCTATATATCCTTTTGCAGCTTGAGGTGCAACAGAAAACTAGCACAAATTTCTCTCCCCAGCTTTAGAATTTCAGATACAAGATTTAACTTTAACCTAGGTCTCAGAAACCACAGCATATATATATTTTTTGTCTTATTAAATTGAGAACTTTCACCTTTTCACTTAGGAAACACTTCATGCCTCTTCTTTGGCATATCCAAATTACCAGCATCACTCTTTTATCAATTTGGGGCCAGTACAAAAGTAAATAAGGGTTATATGGATATAAACACTGAAATAGCATGACAATCTAAATAATAAATAAATGGCTTCGAAGTAATTAACATGTGGACAGCATAGACCAAGGTGAAGGTGCTGGATACAGGAATGACTCAAGTTTGTGGAAGAAGAGTTTATCACCTTAATCGAATGGCATGCAAGGTAAACCTGAAAATATGGAATGTGAAACTGTCGGGGACCAGCTCCGACGGAGGGAAGGGTTAGGACCGCAACGGATGCTCCAGATGTCAAGAAGAGACCACTCGGAGGCGATTTCTTTTGGGAACAGTCTGATCAGGACTGAAGCCAACTTTATTTAAACTCCTTTCAACTTATATACCATTTTTCATATCCTCCAGCAGTGTAACAATCACTTGCTGGGGGCATATACCTTCTCACAAGATTGTCACAAGACTTTTAAATTTCATGCACACAATTACAATTTCATGATGCATGACGTGCTGCCCACAATGTAACAGGTACACAAATTAATCAATAGTTTCACAAGATGTTTCCCATAACTCATTTATGTTATGTTTTATGTTTTAAACTTTTTGATTAATTTTAAATTTTAATCAATCCAATGAGCTAAACTCTGATTAACATTAAATCCAAAATTAATAACTTTTAATGATTTTTAACAATTAAAACTATCAACTTATTATTACCTTAACTTTATACTAATCTTTTATTTTTATTCAATTTATATTTATCTTATTAACTTATGCCCATATTTTTATTATTGTAACTTTTTAAGTTATAATTAAACACCACATTAAGTATTATTTAACCTTACACCATATCTATGAACTTATTTTTATTATCCTTATAATCTATTGATTTATAATATGCAATGTCTTGAAATCCTATACTAATTATCTAAAAACTTATCCTTAAACTAAAATCTTAACACTACTTTTATGAATTTTTTGTGTCTAAACTTTACTTTTTTATATACTTTATTACTTAACTCTTAACACTATGTATTATCTTAATTGAACTTTTAATAAACCTTATCACTAGCCTTAATATCCAAACTATAAACTTATTTCTATATTTTATAAAACTTAATAAATCTGTAATTTTACTTAAAAATCTAAATCTTATTTCTTGTTATGTGAAAGCTACCTGCGTCTGGGAACCTGTCACACTACTTTGGGACAATGAGCTGCACCGTTGCCATGACGATAACCGGGGGGCTGAAAGTTTCAGCACGTGCAGAAACCAAGAACGTTCTGCTTGACCTAAGGCAACATAACAAAACTATTATCACAATTATAATGTTTAACTTTAACCTAAAGGAAAACTTTCTAGCAAGAACAAAGGCTGACTAACCAGTTTACCAGGAAATAACAGCTAAAAAATACCTCTGAGAAGAAAGAAACAGTTTAAGAAAAGAGGGAGAAATAGAAAATGATTTCTGCTGTGAATTTCTTTTAGTCCTAATTAAATTTTATATATCGCTGTATAAACTTTATTATTATGTGTATGCATTGGTCTTTTATTCATACGCCAATATAATAGTTGTAGTGCTCTCCTTATACCAGAGACAATACTCCAGGCAGGTCTCCATAGGCCTAAATGCATGTGGCCAAAATGCATGTGGCCAAGATGTTGGCTCCCAACATTTCCCCCTTTTTTATTAAAACAATTAGTAGAGCATCTTGGCTTCTGTCTTAGGTCGATCTCGCCTCACCGTAGCTGTTACCCGTCATGGGCACTTTCCTCATCATGGCGAGGATGGCCTGTCTTAGGTTTATACCAGGTGGCTGGATTTTTACCCGTCACTGAATATCAAGAGCATATAAGCTTGAAGGGTCATGGGGAGATTGGAGGTTGATGAGCTGATGACACAGATGACATAAACTATTAGCAATATGAATTAAAGGACCAGATGACAAACAGCACTATTTTTTAGCCTTATTACTGAGGACCACCAGATGAATATCTGAATTATGTTGAATTGCTTTTTTTAAACGTCGGATGACGACTGGAAGAATAAACAGCAGAAGAAGAACAATTACTCCAATAGCAATAAAATTATAAATCAAATTCCAAATAGAATGAGAAGCCACAAATTGAGATAAGGAGGAAGTAAATCTAGATGCCAGTTGAGAAAATGACAGTGTAGAAAGATGTGCCTGAGAAATGGCAGTAATCTGACTGTGTAAGCGTTGAATATCTAAAGAAGAATTAGAAGTCTGCCAAACTCCCATAAGGTGTTTCTGAACATCAGTCTAACTAATATTCTGACCATTATATGGCAAGGGTGTAACACAAGTCCATTTATATTGTGTATGACAAGCCACAGACATTTGAACCTTAATATGTTGTATTTGATTTCCTATATATTCCAATGCTGATTTTAAAGCATTTAATCTGTCAATAATACCTTTATCTATCTGCTCCTGAGTAAATAAAGCTAAACTAACATTTTGAGATAAATCATTTACATGACTAGCTGTATGTATTTCCTGAACTAAAGCAGTAGCAGAAGCTGTTATAGAACCTATAATAGCTATTAATGCAGAAATTCCTAAAATTAAAGCAGCTACAAACTTACAAGGCCTATTTAACACTGCTGTGGCTTGTTCTAAAATATAAGTATCTGGAGAAGAATACCACGGTTCCGGTAGCTGAACAGGCACAAAAACGTAAGAAGAATGCTTTAACAGAAATACTTGACATGGGTTACTAATAATACAATTAGAAAAAAGTACAATTTTTACAATTAATTTCAAAATGACCAAAATTATATATTACTGAATAAATAGAATGAGCATTAGCAATTAATAAAACATATGGGGAATTAACACAAGCCTGTAAAAAGGTTGTAAAACTGGAATGAGGACAATAAAGTGTTACAAGACCTGTTGCTGCAAACAATCAATATAGCTGAGTTTGTAACAAACAATTAGAAGATAAAGAACTTTGAAACATAGGTGTAGCCCATCCATGCGGGTGCCTTTTAGTTGTGGCAAGCATAGAGTCATTAAAGCCCCAGTCACTAATATATAGTTTTTTACCAGGTATAGGATAGTCCACCTTAGAGTTATAAGCACAGTCTTTTCATTTCAGGAAGCCAGCATCTCGCTGTATAAGTGACCAGTCCTTTTCCGTATTATTGAAGGGGCAAGCAGATATGCTGAGAGGCGATGAAGCTCTAGTTGCATGGCTAGGGGTGGTTCCTCCAGGCATTAACATTTCCAGTCGCCAACTGTCCTTGATATTGTCCTGATAAGGGCTTTCTGTACTTAGAGACTTAAAGATAGACATTAAGTAAGAAGTCTGGTAATTATTAAAAGCAGAATTATTATAAAAACAAATAGGGAGGGAGTTGGAATGCCCTTCATAAGAAAAATTACGATTAGTAACATGTTTGACTTGAGTACGAAATAAAGCAGGCTCTCCTCTTTTCCTGTAAGAAGTCTTTTATTTTATCAGAGGTTTTATACTTTTTTCTGGATCTCAATGTCCAGCCATAGCTGAATAGCCTGAAGAGTCCAAATTTAAATGATTAATAACAAATAAAGTGTGATTCAAGATGTGGTGAGGGGAGCTATACTTGAACTCACTCTCTTATAATTTAATTGATTTTTTGAAGTTTGGTGAACTCTTTTAACCATGGCTTGACCTTGTGGATTGTAGGGAATTTCTGTGGAATGAGAAATATTAAATTTGGAGTAAAATTGTTGGAAAGATTTAGATGTATATGTAGGACCGTTGTTGTTTTTCAGTTGCTCTGGCATACTTAGCTGTGAAAAGCAAAAGAATAAATGTTGTACCATATCCTTGTAGGCTTTTTCCAGTTTTTGTTGAAGCTAAAATAACATGAGAAAATGTATCTACAGTCACATGTAAATAAGACAATTTACCAAAGCTGGGAAAGTGAGTTACATCCATTTGTCATAGCATATTACGTCTCAGTCCTCGAGAGTTGACTCCTTCTGGAGCTGGAACAAAAGTTTTTAAATTCTCAGAGAGTAAACTGAATGTAAATTGTTTACAATCCTCTGGGCTTAAAGGTATAGTAAAGGAAAAAATTCTGTAAATCAATAACTATAATATTAAAGTTAACAGGTATAGTAATCCAAGCTGTAACAGTCCATGGCTCCCATAGTAGTGTTAATAGTTCTTAAATTTTGTAAAAGTCTTTATACACCAGATTTTTTCTTAATTATAAAACTAGGAGTGTTTTTAGGACTAGTGGTTGCCATTCAGGGGGGCTAGTAGACCAGCCTTTAATTGTTGTAAAACTAGTTTTTTGACTGCCTTAGCTTTTCTAAGGGCATGGGCTATTGTTTTAACCAAACCGGTTTTTTTGCTTTTTAGGTAATAGGGTCTTGGGAACAATGGATTTAATACCAGCCTAATTTGTCTTTTCATTAACTTGGACAGGTTTTTGCATCCCCTGTCGTCTTTGCCAAGTCCCTTAAAGGGATTATAGCCCATCTACAGTATTTGTGCTAAAGCTTTATCATTAGTGCTATATAAATGCATGCTTATTTGAGTAAGAATATCTCTTCCCCATGATGTAAAGGGGATAGATGGAATAGCGTATGGGCAAAAAGTTTTTGAGGTCTCATCTGTCCAATTTAAAATTTTTAGAGCTATTGGCTACTGAGGGTACTCGACCAATGCCTATGAGTCCCAAAAGAGCTTTTTGAGTAGACCAAGAAGCAGGCCAATTTTCCTGGCAATACAGGAAACATTGGCGCTGGTGTCTAACAAGTTTTTGATCTTAACTCCTTGTATATATATGTGTTTTTTAGAGGTCTAGGGTTAGTAACCTCCTGAACCCAAAAAGACAACATCACTAGAATCAAATCCAGAATTACCTCTAGGCAGGTCAGTTAGTTTTACCTGTTTCATGATAAGGCAGGAGCAGCAACTGGGCTATTCTCTGACCTTTGTTAAACTGCACAGTTTTGTTAGGGGGAGTAGCAAGCACCTGGATTTCCCCTGTGTAATCCGAATTCACCACTCCAGGAATAATGGAAATTTTTTGTAAAGACAAGAAACTTTTGCCTAATATTACACCCACTATTCCTTCTGGGAGAGGGCCCTTCTCCCACAGGAATTGGGGTTATCGGAACGTCCGGAGTTAATATTGTTGTGGTGGAGGACAAGTTTAGTCCAGTACTCTCAGGGGTGGCTCATTGTTTTAAAGGATTACCATTTTTATAAAATTTAGATAGGCATTCTTTAGCTTAATGAAAGCCTATTTGGCAATTGGGACTCAAAGTTTTTAGTCGAGTAGACCCGGTAAATGGTGACAGTGTGCCATGTAAGTTAGCCATACCTTGCTTAATCAAACAATCTCTGCTAATGTGTCTGACTTGGTCACAGTTACTGTAATGAGATATTCTTTTGTTTATTACTTATATATTATTTATATTACTTATATATATTGCTCATATTGCTATATATATATTGCTTACATTGTTTATATTATTTATTTTATTTATATTATTTATATTATTTATATATTACTTATGTATGACATATTTATATTGTTTATATATTCTTTATATATATAGCTTATATTGCTTATATATATATTTATATATTACTTATATCACATACTTTACTTATATACATTTGTTTATTATTACTTGAGCTTTGTACATTTCTATAAGGAAAAGAAAAGTGTGACTAAGTTCAGGCTTTATTTCAATATTCTTAACTTTTAAAGGAAAACTTTAGAGAGAGGTGTAGCAAGGGTGGCAAGAAGGAAGGATTTTTAATCATCATAATTATTGTTAGCATTGTCTGATATAATCAATTATATTGCCGGTCTTTTTTATCAGTCTTACTAAAGTCTAACCAATGTTATTAGTATTTTTAACAGCCAATTGTTTTATTAAAATTTTTGCTGTCTCTTTGCTAGTAATTACTCGTTTGACCATGGTGGTTATTTTAAAAATGAAATTTTCATAATTTTTATCTGCCTTTTGCTTTATCTTAGACAAAGAAAGAGTTTAAGTGGAATTAGTAGGCAACTTTCTGTACAAAGTCTAGAAAAGAATTTACTTTATCTCTACTTACTTTTACACCTTTATGTTTTAAAGCTTTACACATAATACGAATATATGCTCTCCTTTCCTTGGAGCCGCAACTTTTCATTTTTGTAAAACAAAATGTTAATATGTACAATATACACTTATATACACTATATATATATATATATACAAGGGGTGTCTCGTCCTACGGCGAGAGATAGTCGCACTGTCCCCAGCGATGAAAATAAAAAATCACACTCAATGGCGTGAGATAGTCGCACAGTATCTCGGCGACGCTCGTGCACTCTTTGTGCACTCTTGCCTCTGTACCCGCGAACTCCGGGGGGGCTGCAGCACCCTTAGGCAAGAAGCATCTGGAGCCGAAATCCTTCAACCTGTAAAATATATTTTCTGTGAAATATATTTTGATAATTACCGAAGTCAGGTCCCTGTTCGGGCGCCAAAGCTGTCGGGGACCAGCCCCAACGGAGGGAAGGGTTAGGACCGCAACGGATGCTCCAGATGTCAAGAAGAGACCACTCGGAGGCGATTTCTTTTGGGAACAGTCTGATCAGGACTGAAGCCAACTTTATTCAAACTCCTTCCAACTTATATACCATTTTTCATATCCTCCAGCAGTGTAACAATCACTTGCTGGGGGCATACACCTTCTCACAAGATTGTCACAAGACTTTTAAATTTCATGCACACAATTACAATTTCATGATGCATGACGTGCTGCCCACAATGTAACAGGTACACAAATTAATCAATAGTTTCACAAGATGTTTCCCATAACTCATTCATGTTATGCTTTATGTTTTAAACTTTTTGATTAATTTTAAATTCTAATCAATCCAATGAGCTAAACTCTGATTAACATTAAATCCAAAATTAATAACTTTTAATGATTTTTAACAATTAAAACTATCAACTTATTATTACCTTAACTTTATACTAATCTTTTATTTTTACTCAATTTATATTTATCTTATTAACTTATGCCCATATTCTTATTATTGTAACTTTTTAAGTTATAATTAAACACCACATTAAGTATTACTTAACCTTACACCATATCTATGAACTTATTTTTATTATCCTTATAATCTATTGATTTATAATATGCAATGTCTTGAAATCCTATACTAATTACCTAAAAACTTATCCTTAAACTAAAATCTTAACACTACTTTTATGAATTTTTTGTGTCTAAACTTTACTTTTTTATATACTTTATTACTTAACTCTTAACACTATGTATTATCTTAATTGAACTTTTAATAAACCTTATCACTAGCCTTAATATCCAAACTATAAACTTATTTCTATATTTTATAAAACTTAATAAATCTGTAATTTTACTTAAAAATCTAAATCTTATTTCTTGTTATGTGAAAGCTACCTGCATCTGGGAACCTGTCACACTACTTTGGGACAATGAGCTGCACCGTTGCCATGACGATAACCGGGGGGCTGAAAGTTTCAGCACGTGCAGAAACCAAGAACGTTCTGCTTGACCTAAGGCAACATAACAAAACTATTATCACAATTATAATGTTTAACTTTAACCTAAAGGAAAACTTTCTAGCAAGAACAAAGGCTGACTAACCAGTTTACCAGGAAATAACAGCTAAAAAATACCTCTGAGAAGAAAGAAACAGTTTAAGAAAAGAGGGAGAAATAGAAAATGATTTCTGCTGTGAATTTCTTTTAGTCCTAATTAAATTTTATATATCGCTGTATAAACTTTATTATTATGTGTATGCATTGGTCTTTTATTCATACGCCAATATAATAGTTGTAGTGCTCTCCTTATACCAGAGACAATACTCCAGGCAGGTCTCCATAGGCCTAAATGCATGTGGCCAAAATGCATGTGGCCAAGATGTTGGCTCCCAACATGAAACTGTGGATATGGAGGACACAAAACAACATATGAAGTTGTAGCAAGAGGCTGCCATCCATGAGAAATGGACTTTTACCAGACACAGTACCTGCAGCAACTTGGTCTTATACTTCCCAACCTCTGGAACCATGAGAAATAACTGATTGTTTATACACCAGCACATTCATAATATTTGTTATGGCAGCTTGGACAGAAAAAGATAGGTTTGTATGGCACATTATTTCCCATACTTGAATCTTTCCATAATAAATAAAAATTGTATTTTTGGTAAAATAGATCTAGTTATTTTTTTAAAATCCAAGTAGACAAATTATGTCTTTTAATTGGTGTGCTTAAGCTACCCCCCCCACTTTTTTTTCCTCTTTTTTAATTCTTTTGTCCAGGGATGGTGGGTTTGTTTTTACTTCTGTTTGTTCAGTCTCCTATTCTTCCTTATGTGGATTCTCTGACTTTGTTCATTTCTGAAGCAGGACTGTGGGTTGGGGGCTGTAATTTTTGCAGTTTTGAGATTTAATTGAGGGGGGAGCTGTGATTCAAAATCTATCTGCAGATTCCAGTATCCGCCGACAGGTGTATGGGCACCCTGGAACCCACTTCCCACTGCCTTACAGTCTATCCATGCAGTGGGGGTATAGGTTTGCTTCCTGGAAGCAAAATGAGGTAAGAAGAAGGGAAAGAATGGAAAAAGGAAGGAGGGGGCAAGAGGAAGGTGGGAGAGAGAGAGAGAGAGAGAGAGAGAGAGAGAGAGAGAGAGAGAAGAGTAAGAGCAAAAACAGACAGACATACCAACTAACAAATGGAGAGATGCAAAGACAGAAAAAAAAAAACCTAAAACATAAAGATAATCATACAAACACACAATCTAACAAAAACATCCCTATTGATGTACTCTTCCCATAGACTAACAGGAAGTCCAAAGAATATTTTAAAAAAGAAAAAAAGATAAAACAATCACTAAAAAAAAAAGAAACAAAGCAAGAACAAAAATGTTATCAAAAACAGAGGAAAAAAACTAAAACAAACAAATAAAAATGAGCACAGCAAACAGACAAAAAAATAAATAAAACCAAGGAACCAAACTCACTCTGAGGTTGTTCCTGTAAGTCCAACGTCCTTTCAGCTCTGATCTCTAGCTCTCAGCACAGGCTGATAGGGTTCCTCTCAGCACAGACTGATGGGCTCAAAGCTTGGGTTAGATGCCCCAGGCCTACTGTGGTAGGAGGGTGGATCAGATCTGGACTCACCTGGCTTGCTGCTTATGTCTGCCACTCAGATCTGACCTGCGTCTGATCCAGCATGGGAGAGGGGCTTTTGTCTCTCCCAGTTTGATGAGATTACCTTAGGTCCCAAGGTGGAGACTGAGCAGAGCTGGGTGGATATGGGAGGGGCAATGCAAGTCTCTGCCTGGTCCTGGGACAGAGAGAATGGCTGTGGTCAGCATCTCCTCACCAGGCATGGGGCTCCTCTCTGACTCTCCCCATCCTCTCTCTCCACTGATCAGATTTGGGGCTCCAGCTGATCCACTCTAACAGCTTGGGCTGTTAGATTGATTGTTTGGGCCAGGTGCCAGATGATGAGAATCAGCTGGATTCAGCAGGCTCTTCTCAGGATAGTCCCACAAACAACAGATGATCTTGCATGCCCAATCTCCAGTCTCAGGGTGATGGGGGCTTGCAGTCACCCTCAGAGTGGCTCCACGGGTGCATGAACCTGAGTCTCCCCCCAGACAAACTTTCACTCTCCCACCACCACACACCTACTCATGCAGAGAGTCTTTATGGACACCTGCTTTGGTGGAGACTCTCACAGTCTGACCTGTTCAGTCACCATCTTAAGTTCTACCCCTTGACATGTTTGAATTTAGGTCTATTCTGCTATATTTCTGTTTATATTTCTGCTATATTTCTGTTCCAAAGAACTGGAATTTATTTATTAAAAAAATTATCTATTTTTATATGTTTAAACTTCAGTCATCTTCAAAGTCCTCTCCATTTTAACCAATATACCTATCAAGATACTTTTTCAACTACTCAAATGATTATTTAACTTGTCTATTTTTATGCCTTTCAGTGCTTCTGCCTGTTTTATATTACATCTTGTCCACATCAGTAAAAAATTTTCCTTTAAGGACTTTTCTCATGCAAGAAAGAAAAAAAAAAGTCCCACAGGCAGAGGTTGGGTGAGTGTGAGGGACCATGGTGGTCATGCCACTTTTGGTCACAAATTGCTGGGCATCAACACAGTTTGTGTAGGTATTTGTCATAATGGAAAAATTTTAGATAAAAACATTTGTGTACCATTTGATTTGGAGGAGAAAATTCTGAGTGTACACTAAAAGGGGCCCCCACATCCAGAAGATAATTATGTTTTTTGAGGGGTGTCTTATCATACATGCATATATACAGAAATAGATATATAAATGTATACTCTATGTAACTCTACATACCTTTATCTATAACTAGATATATATAAAAGATGCCTGTATCTTTTCACAGAATTTTGGTAGGGAATGCTATTTTATCTTTTCAAATTAAACTCCAAAGTCTATTTCAATTTTATGTTATGGTTGTCTTGTATGTTTTATCTGTGTACAACAAATCTCCCCTCACAAAGACAATTTTAAAATTTTTGCTTTTCACAGTCATGTGTATTTTTTAAAACTTAAGAAAAATAATCCAGTATGTATTCATCAAGATACTATCCATTTATAATGATCTTTCTTCTTTGTTAGCATACTTAATTTTTCTCTGTCATAATTTTCTTATAGCCTAAAAACTTTCTTTGGCATTTCTCCTTTTAAGAGCAACTTTGCTGGTAACCAGTTCTCTGAAGTTACTTTCATTGGAAAATGCCTATTTTAATGTCAATCATGAAGGATATTTTTGCTGAGTATACAATACATCGTTGGAAGTACTCACATTTAAATACATTCAAGTGTAGCTTACCCATAAGGACATCATCTGAGAAATGCTTGCTAGGTAATTTCATCATTGTGCCAACATCATTGAGTGTGTTTAAAAACCTAGAGTGTAGAGTCCACCACATCAACAGGCTATATGGTATAGCCTATTGGTTCTAGGCTAAAAATCTGAAAAGCATGTTACTGTCCTGAACACTGTAGGCAATTATAACACAGTGTTAAGTATTTGTATGTCTAAACATACTTTAACATGAAAAAATACAGTAAAAATATATTGTCAAAGATTTAAAATGTTACACTTGTATAGAGTACTTACTATGAATGAAGCTATCAGAACTGAAAATTGCTCTGGACAAGTCAGTGAAAGAGTCAATAATGAATATGAAGGCCTAGGGTATTATTGTACAACACTGTAGATTTTATAAACATGATACAATTAGGTTACACTAAAATTAATTAAAAACTTTGCTGTCCTCAATATAAATAATTTTTACTATAGTTTTTACTTAAATTTTTTAACTTTGCAACTCTTGTAATAATACTTAGCTTAAACCACAAACACATTGTACAGCTGTACAAAGGCATTTTTTATCTGAAACCCCTATTCTATAAGCTTTTCACTACACATACATTAGCGAAGGCCTACACTGGGCCAGGATCATCAGTATCATTATCTTCCTCCTCTCTCTCTTGTCCCACTGGAAGTTCTTCAGGGTTAATTGACATGCATGGAGTTGTCATTTTTCTTGATAACAATGCCTTTTCCTGAAAGACTTCTAGAAGAACTCGTTAATGCTGTTTTATCTATTATTTTTATATATAAGTAGGAGAATATCCTAAAATATTTACCCAAAGTATAGTACAGTATATACATAAACCATCAACAGTAATATTATCAAGTATTATGTAGTGCACATAATTTTATGTCCTATACTTTTATAAGACTGGTAGTGCAGTCGTTTTCATTACATTGACGTCACTACAGATGTGTGAGGGATGTGTGTGCTACAACTTTGCATCGACAATGTCGCTAGGCAATAGAAATATTTCCACTCTATTATAGTCTATATATATAATCTTAAATGCAGCCTGATGTTGACCAAAATGTCATCATGCAGTACACGTCTGTGTTTTAAATACGTAGCACTGTTTTCTGTCTTCATGGCTTCTGACAGGAAATCTGCAGTTATTCAAATCCTTGTTCTTTCATATAAGCTATGTTGGAAAGTGACATAACTATTTCTTCTCTATCTTGAATATTCAGCAGATTTTAAATATATATATATATATATATATATCTGTCCTGAACACTGTAGCAAACCTCAAACTGGATTAACCTAAATCTATATATATATATAGATTTAGGTTAATCCAGTTTGAGGTTTGCTTCTTGAATCCCTCAATTTACATCTTAGCCAAATATGTGAGATATTATATTCCCAAATTATTTTTCTGCACCAATCTCTTCTCTTTTCATGACTCTAGTGGAATGACTGTTATACTTTTCCTTTATTTCCTTTCTAGTGTTTCTTTTATTGTAAACACAATACAGTTTTTTCAAATACTGTATTTTTTATTTCTATAATTTTTAATTTTATGCTTCAGAAATTTTAAGATTAGAATTTCAATTTTTTGAATGGTTATAGGACTCTGCTGATACAAGCTTAGTAATGTTTTTGACTTTGAGGTCACTTTATCTGATATTGAAATAACCACTCTTACTTTTTTACGTTTTAAGAAATGTTATCATAATATTTCTTAATTCATCCTTTTACTATTAACCTACCTATGTCTTATTTCAAGGGAGTTTCTTATAAACAGTAAGTAGTTGAGCATCATTTTGTTTTACTTTATAGACTTTTAAAAAGTAAACTCTGATTTTTGAAGCTAAGCATGGAGATTATTTATTTTTAAAGTATTTACTGATATGTTGATACCTTAATGTATATCTTTGGGAAATAAATTCTTTTTGTTTTTGTTGTTGCTGCTGTTATTGCTCTTGTTATGACCTTATTTCTCTTTTTTGTTGTTTTTATCTATCAATTTATCTTGTGATGGACATTTACATTG
>JAPVLO010002030.1:0-45441 GCA_027257055.1 Cephalopachus bancanus
ATGATAGACTCCTTTTTTTAAAATCAATATTTTTTATTATGATACTGGGGGGTACAGTTAAGCGTTAGGTATACAAATATGCTTCATTCAGGCCCCCTTGTTGATAACAGGTGTCTCCCCGTCCCCAGACAGATGTTTACTACCATTGGTCCCATCCTTCTTCCCACCCCCCATAGTTTGCCACCACTGTCAGTCATTTTCTTATGGTAGTGCATTGGATGATCAAGGTCCATTATGAGTGAGAACATGTGATACTCAGATCTTTGTTTCTGTGAGAGGTCACTCAGTATTATAGACTCTAGTTCCATCCAGGTTGCTGCGAAATTCACGATTTTGTTCTTTTGTATAGCTGCGTAGTATTCCATCGTGTCTATGTACCACATTTTTTTAATCCAGTCCTCTTTTGATGGACAGCATGGTTGGTTCCAGGTTCTTGCTATTGTGAACAATGCTGCGATAAACATTCGTGTGCAGGTATCTTTTTTATAGAGTGATTTGAGATCTTCAGGGTATATTCCCAGAAAGGGGGATTGCAGGGTCATATGGGAGGTTGATGTTAAGAGCTTTTAGGAATTGCACACTGCTTTCCACAGAGGTTGCACTAGTTTACACTCCCACCAACAGTGTAGAAGTGTTCCCTTTTCACCACACCCTCTCCAACAACTGTTATTTTTTTGAGTTATTGATAATGGCCATTCTGACTGGAGTTAGGTGGTATCTCAGTGTGGTTTTGATTTGCATCTCCCTGATGATTAGTGAGGTTGAGCATTTCTTCATGTGTCTGTTGGCTGCTCAGATGTCTTCCTTTGTGAAGTGTCTGCTCATATCTTTGGCCCATTTTATAATGGGTTTTTGTTTTTGTTTTTTCAGCACATTTGAGTTCCTTATAGATCCAAGATGTTAAGTCTTTGTCAGACTTGGAGTTGGCAAATATTTTTTCCCAATCTGTAGGCTGTCTCCCAGCTCTGTTGATGGTTTTTTGGCTTTGCAGAAGCTTGTCAGTTTAATAAGGTCCCACTTATCTATCTTATCCCTTATGGCCTGTGGGTTTTGGGTTTTGTTCAGGAATTGGATGCCAGTTCCAATTTCCATGAGGGTATGTCCTTCATTTTCTAAGGTTCTTATGGTCTGAGGTTTTACATTTAGGTCTCTGATCCATTTGGAGTTAATTTTTGTGTATAGGTATAGATAGGGGTCCTGTTTCAATCTTCTGCATGTGGTCAGCCAGTTTTCCAGCACCATTTACTGAATAGGTTCTCCTCTCCCCAGTGGTAGGTGGTGGAGGCTTTGTCGAACATGAGTTGATTGAGAAATTGAGGTTTTGCTTCTGGAATCTCAATTCTATTCCATTCATCTATATGCCTGTTCCTAGACCAACACCAAGCTGTTTTGATGATTGTAGCTTTATAGTAAAGTTTGAAGTCTGGTAATGTGATACCACCTGCTTTTTTTTTTTTGCTGAGGATTGTTCTGGCTATTCTTGGACGTTTGTGTTTCCATATGAATTCCTGTGTTATTTTTTTCTAGGACTGAGAAGAATGTTGCTGGTAATTTGATAGGTATTGCATTGAATCTGTAGATTGCCTTAGGTAAGATGGACATCTTCACAATGTTGATTCTTCCAATCCATGAGCATGGGATATTTCTCCACTTGTTTGTGTCAACTTTGATTTCTTTCAGCAGAGTTTTGTAGTTTTCATTGTAAAGGTCTTTCACATCTCTGGTTAGGAAGATGCCAAGGTATTTCATTTATTTTTGTGGCTATTGTGAATGGAATTGTGCTTTTTATTTGGGTTTCTATTTGTTTATTATTGGTGTAAAGAAATGCGATTGTCTTTTGCACATTTATTTTACATCCTGAGACTTTGCCGAAGGCCTTTATCAGTATAAGGAGGTTTTTGACAGATTCTCTTGGGTTTTCAAGGTACATGATCATGTCATCTTGCAAAGAGAGATAATTTGACTTCCTCTTTTCCTATTTGGATCCCCCTGATGTCTTCTCTTCTCTGATTGCTCTAGCCAGGACTTCCAATACTATCTTGAACAGGAGGGGTGAGAGTGGGCATCCTTGTCTTGTTCCAGTTTTCGGGGGAAAGGGTTTCCCAAATTTTTGTCCATTTAGGAGTATGCTGGCTATGGGTTTCTCGTAGATGGCTTTTACTACTTTGAGGTATGTTCCCCATATGCCTAGATGTTTGAGGGTTTTTATCAAGAAGCGGTGCTGGATTTTATCAAAAGCTTTTTCTGCATCTAATGATATAATCATGTGGTTTTTGTTTTGACATCTGTTGATGTATTTAATTACATTTATGGTTTTACGAATGTTGAACCAGCCCTGCATCCCAGGGATGAAGCCTACTTGGTCATGATGGATGATTTTTGAGATGTGTTGTTGAATCTGGTTTGCTAGGATCTTGTTGAGAATTTTAGCGTCTATGTTCATCAAAGATACTGGCCTGTAGTTCTCTTTCTTTGTTGGATCTTTACCTGGCTTGGGTATCAATGTGATGTTAGCTTTGTAAAATGATTTGGGTGGGTTCCATCTTTCTCAATCGCCTGGAATACCTTCAGTAGAATTGGAATCGGCTCCTCCTTAAATGTCTTGTAGAATTCTGCTAGAGAGCCATCTGGTCCAGGGCTTTATTTGTAGGTAGTTTTCCTACTACATAGTCAATTTCCTTGATTGTTATTGGTCTATTTAGGGTCTCAATTTCTTCTTGTTTCAACCTAGGCAGGTTGTGTGATGACAGAAAGTCCTCCATTTCCTTGAGGTTTTCAAGTCTGTTTCCATACAAGTGTACGTAGTAGTCTCTAATGATCTTTTGTATTTCTTCTGGGTCACATCTTCGGGGTTAGATATGACTTCATCTTTTGTGTTTCTGATTGTGCTTATTTGGGTTTTTTCTTTCTTTTTCTTGGTCAGTCTAGCTAGGGGACCATCGATCTTGTTTATCCTTTCGAAGAACCAGTTTTTTGTTTCATTGATTTTTTCGTATGGTCTTTTGTCTTCTATGTCCTGGATTTGGGCTTTTATTTTGGTGATCTGGATTCTTCTGCTGAAATTGGGGTTTTTTGTGGTCTTGCTTTTCCAGCTTTTTAGGTGGCTTGTCAGGCTGTTAATTTGTGCTCCTTCCATTTTCTTCATGTGCGTTTGTAGGGATATAAATTCCCCTCTTACTACAGCTTTCATGGTATCCCAGAGATTCTGGTAAGATGTTTCTTTTTTCATTTGTTTACAGGTATCTTTTGATCTCTGTTTTGATTTCATCATTGACCCAGGAGTTGCTTAGCATATACTGTTTAGTGTCCATGTCTTTGTGGGTTTTGGGGGAACCTTGTTGGTGTCGATGTTTATTTTTATTCCACTGTGGTCCGAGAAGGTGCATGATAAAATTTCGGTCCTTTTAAATTTGCTTATGCTTGATTTATGGCCAGTTATGTGGCCGATCTTAGCATACGTTCCATGCAGTGATGAGTAGAATGTGTATTTTGTGGTCTTTGGATGGAGTGTTCTGTAGGTATCAATTAAGTCCATTTGGTCAAGACTCACATTGGGGTTTCCGGATCTCATTGCTGATTTTTTGTCCTGATGATCTGTCTAGGGTTGTGAGTGGGGTTTTAAAGTCCCCAGTTATGATGGTGTTAGAGTCAATACCTTTCTTTAGTTTTCCTAGGAGTTGCTTTATAAAAGTTGGTGCACCTATGTTAGGTGCATATATGTTTAGGATAGATTTTTCTTGTTGATGGAGTGAACCTTTTATCATTATGTAGTGGCCCTCTTTATCTTTTTAAATTTTTGATAGCTTAAATGGTATTTTGTCTGAAATTAGGATTGTGACTCCTCCTTTCTTTTGTGTTCCATTCGCCTGAAAATTTGTTTCCCATCCTCTTACTTCGAGTCTGTGCATGCTCTTTCTAGTGAGATGGGTCTCTTGAGGGCAATATATTGTTGCCTGGTGATATTTCCCCCCTTTTCCATTCTATATCTTTTCAGTGGTGCATTTAGTCCATTCACGTTCAGGCTATTTATTGAAATGTGAGAGTTCGTCCCTATCATAGAGTTCTTATAGAGTTGTTCTGCCACTTGGTTTATTGTCTTTCTTTTGGTTTTGGGGTTGGTTCATGTGTATTTTATTCTTTTTCCTGTACTCTTGTGAAGAACATTGTTCTTTTTTTCCCCTTCTCTTCTGTGTTTAGTACTTTCTTAAATGTTTCATGTAGAGGTGGTTTGGTGGCAGCATAAGTTCTTAGGGATTGGATATCTGGGAAAGATTTTAATTCTCCCTCACTGATGAAGCTTAATCTGGCTGGGTAGGTTATTCTTGGTAATTGCTTATCTTTTAGGACTTTGAAGATAGGGCTCCAAGATCTCCTAGCCTGCAGGGGTTTTTGTAGATAAGTCTGCTGCTATTCTAATTGGTTTTCCATGGTAGGTGATCTGGGCTTTTTCTCTTACTGCCTTTAGGATTTTTTATTTTATGCCTACTTTGTTTAGGCGAATTATTATGTGTCTAGGAGTTGGTATTCTCATTTGTTGTCTTGCAGGGGTTCTCTGAATCTCTTGTGTTTGAATTTTTGCATCATTGATTAGACAAGGAAGTTTTCTTGAATGTTCTCATGGAAAGTTTGTTCCGGTATGGTCTCTGTCTCTCTTTCTGCCTCAGGAAGGCCAATTACTCTTAGGTTCGGTCTCTTGAAGTAATCACTCATCTCTTGAAGGTTTCTGTCTTTTTGAGCTTTTTTTCTGTGTTTTTAAGAGTTTGGGTTAGTTCTATATTTTGGTCCTCAAACCCTGAGATTCTTCTGCTTGGGTAATTCTGCTTTCCATGCTTATCAGTTTTGTTATTTATTTCATTCACAGTATTCTTTATTACTGTTATCTCAGATATCAGCTCCTTTCTAGTTTCTTCTTGGCTCTCCTCAATTCTTTTTAATCTCTCCATTAATGTCTTGACATCTAGGGTTTTTAGTTTGAGACCAGTCATTCTGGGGGCTCTTCATTGTTTGCATTCCTAAGTCAGATTTCTCAGTGTCTGCCCTCCCAGGGGTCTGGGAGAGACCCATATTCTTCTTGGTTTTTCTTCATTTGTGTAGATTTTTCTCTCTCTCCCCCTTTTCCCCCCCCTTCTTTAATTCTGTTTTTAAGGTATGATTACTTTTGTTTCACTTGTATAATCTCCTGTTCTTCCTTATGAGGGTGCTCTGGCTTTGTTCACTTTTGAGGTTGGAGTGTGGGCTGCGGGCTGTACTTTTTGCAGTTCTGAGGTTTACTTGAGGGGGAAAATGTGATTCAGAATCTATATGCTGATTACAGCATCCACCAACAGGTGTATGAGCACACTGGAACCTTTTTCCTACTGCCTTACAATCTGTCTGTGCAGCAGGGTGTAGCTTCGGTCCCTGGAGCAAAAGGAGGTACAAAAGAGGAAAATAATGGAGGAAGGGGGGTTCAATAGGAAGTTAGAAAGAGAGAAAAGTGAGAGGGAAAACAGACATACATACCAACTAACAGGTGAAAAAGAGACACAAGGCCGGAGAGAAGTGAAAAAAACCACAGAAGGAAAATTCCCTATAGAATACTGGTAGCTACACAGAGACAGATCAATAAGATCATGAAACAGATAGTGTAAGTTAGAAAGCAAACAATAGTGAGCAACACATACAGTCAGAATGATAAAACCAAAGGTCAAAATAAGAGATCAGACTAGTTCTGTAATCTTTCCTTTGTGGCTAAAGTCTCTTCAGCTCTGATCTCCAGCCTCTCCCCTTTGTTTTTGTTGCAGGCAGCTAGCCTGCTGCCTGGGAGGTCTGTGACTCTTAGTTGTCTCAGTCTGTTCAGCGTAGGGGGGGGGCTTTGTCTCCTGTTTAACGATGTCACCGTGGGAACCAAGGTGGAGGCTCTGATAGGTGGCGGGGCAATGCAAATCTGCCTGGAGAATGGTGGAGATGGTAGCTTCACTTTCACTTTTAGGGATGCTCATCTGGGTCTCTGGGGGAGAGGCACCGGGATCAGCTGCACAGCTGGGCACTGGATCCAGGTGTCATCAGCAGGCTGGGGTGGAGGAGAGGGTCGGGTGTTCCCTCCTCTGGAGCTGGAAGCTTCTAATCAGCACCTTACACAAGCTTGGGGTTCTGTTCCCTTACACAAGCTTGAGGTCGCACGCTGAGTGCCTCAGCCAGGGTGGGCCCGGGGCTCCAGAGCTCCAAAGCTCCAAAGGGCAGGTGGTGGCCCTGGGTCCCTCAAAGGGCACTTCAGCCAGAAATGGGACCATATCTCTGAGGTGCAGGCACCCAGAGCCTCCCTGGGTGACCGGCAGTTTGGTGCTGGATGCTGGGCGAGACAATGTAGCCAGGGAGGGAGCTGAGACCCAGGACTCCTGAGCAGGTGGGAGTCACATATAGTGGAGCAGCTGCAGCCGGGGGCCGCAATATCTGGCCCTGCGTGGGACCGAAGGTCCCCAGGCCTCGTACCAGTGCGGCTGGCAGTGGGCAGGGGGCTGCAGGAAGAAAAGTAAGAGTCTTTTTGGGAACTCACATTCGGAGAGTCTCACAAATTCACCTATGCCGTTGCCATCTTACCGGAACCCCATGATAGACTCTAAATCCATCCAAGTTGCTGCAAAGTCCATATGTTTGTCCTTATTTGTGGCTGTGTAATATTCCATTGTGTATATGTAACCACATTTTTTTTTGAGTTGGAGTCTCACTCTGTCACCCAGACTGGAGTGCAGTGGCCGCTCCCGGCCACCGCAGCCTCGACCTGCTGGGCTCAGACCATACTTCCGCCTCCACCTTCCGAGTAGCTGGAACTGCAGGCATGTACTACCACATCCAGATAATTTTTTATTTTATTGTAGAGATGAGGTCTCACCAAGTTGCCCAGGTGGGTCCCGAACCCGCTGGCTCAGGCAATCCACTCACCTCAGCCTCCCAAAGTGCCGGGATTACAGGCTGAGCCACCAAGCCCAGCTTGTACCACATTTTAAAAAATCCAGTCCAGCTTTGATGGGCAGCATGGTTGGTTCCATGTTTTTGCTATTGTGAATAGAGCTGCAACAAACATGTGTGTGCAGGTAATTTTTTGTAGATGATTTGAGTTCCTCCAGGTATATTCCCAGTAGGGGGGTTGCTGGGTCATATGGAAGTTCAATTTCTTGTTCTTTCAGAAATTGCCACACTGTCTTCCAAAGAGGATGCAAAGTGTTCAATTTTAATATCATAATCAAGAACTTGAATTTAAGCTCACAAATATGAACAAATCTCTAATAAGATTACTCTAATGCAGCCAGAAAGACCTTATTTCTGGCAGTCTAAGATGAGGATCTAAGCCACTGAGGTCACCCCAACAAAGTGATGCCGAGCATCAAGCCACATAGCTTGCTAGAGATCCTAAGGACATGTTATGATCTGTCAGCTTTCTGTGGGGCAGAGGGGAAGGTTCACATGGCAGAACACAAGCACATTACAGTCCTTCCTCTCTCCCTGCCACTGATGACAAGATGAACTATACTCAAAGACAGTCTTCAATTCAAAAGGTAACTGGAAACAGAATTATTCAACCTCTAGTATGGTATAAAAGAACTGCTTAGGTACAAGTGTTTAGAGTTAAACCATGGTGCCTAATGAGGAGGAGGGCTAGGAAGAATGAGTCAAAAGGTAATCCCCTTCCTTCTTATGGTGAATTTTAATCTAAATACCTGAAAACCAGGATTAAGTGGAATCTATATTTTCACTTAAGTGCAGAGGGCTGAGCCCTGTGAATGTTTGGTTTAGACTGAGATGACCTGAGTGTGGTCCCCACATTGTCATAAGGAAGAGAGTACACAGAAACCACCTTTGTGTGTGCAGAGGTTGCAAATGGCAGGTGCTGTACATGGCAGACACCCTCATGATCTTGGATGGTCAGCAGTAGAAACACAAAAAAGGGAGAGAAAGCAGGGCAGACTCTGGCAGTGCCTATTTCTGACATTGACTTAGGATCTTGAAGTCCCATCATCAAGGCTGACACCGTGGTAGACATCAGTCATTGTGATCTCTTATCCCTCCTGTCCCTGGTATGTGAGTTCTCACTCTGCAGAAGGGACTATGCTGGAGGTTGGGGATCATGATGAACAAGGCTGACATAGCCCTGCTCTCATGGAACTGAAAAATAGCAAACAACAGAGTATACACAATATTTTATTTTTTATGTTTTATTTTTTTGAGTCAGAGTCTCACTCCCACGCCCAGGCTGGAGTGCAGTGGCAAGATCATGGCCACCCCAGCATCGACCCGCTGGGCTCCAGTGATCCTTCTGCCTCAGCCTTCCAAGTAGCCAGAACTGCGGGCACAGGCTACCACACGCAGCTAATTTTTTCATTTTATTGTAGAAACAAGGTCTCACCATGTTGCCCAGGCTGGTCTCAAACCTGCGGGCTCAGGCAACCCTCTCACCTCGGCCCCCCAAAGTGCTGGATTACAGGCTTGAACTGCCACGCCCAGCCATAAAATATTTTATTTTATTTAAGTGAAAATGCAAGGTATGATGAGAATCTATAAGCAGAGATGGATAGGGAAACCTGTAGCAGGAGTTATAGAGACGTCTTTGAGGAGGAGATACTTCAGCTGAGCTCAGAAGGATGCAGCAAACTGCTAAAAGGATGCCCAGGCAGTAGACACAGGCCTCAGTAACCATTGGTGGAGAAGACCTAGATGGTCCTCCTGCCTTCCCTTGTTCTGGTCCCATGCTTCTTGTCAACCTTCCTAATGTTATTTGGTTTCTCATGAACACCTACTTGCAGGGAGAAAATGTACATAAAAGCTGGCATTCTTTAAAAAAAGGGAAAAAAACAACAACAAAAAAAACCCAAACTGGCATTCTGGTTTAGACAACTCTCTTTCAGCTTAGTTAATGAAAATTTGTTCCCAAGAGGCAAAGCCTCTTTGGGCATGTTAGCAACATCAATCAGGTTTTCAAACTTGGAAGGTTTCCAGAGTTTGCTATCAGTTCCATGAGAGAAGAGCTGTCTGCCTTGTTCAACACGATTCCCAATCTCCAGCATAGTACCTTATGCAGAGTGAGCACTCACATACCGGGGACAGGAGAGATAAGAGAGTATGATGACTGATGTCCACCACAGGATCAGCCTTGATGATAGGACTTCGAGACCCCAAGTCAATATCAGAAATAGGCACTGTTAGTGTCTGCCCTCCTTATTCTCCCTTTTCTGTGTTTCTACTGCTGGCCAACCATTCCTCTCTAACTCTTCCTTGAATACGCAACACCTTGGTCAGGTTACAGTCTACTCACACAGGCCCAACTGTCTTTCTGTCTGCTTCAAGGTTTGTATATCTCTAATCTAACCTAGTTATGGCTATTTATAATGTAAATTCTAGAGGGCAGCTTTACTTCTAAATTCTTGAGAGTTCCACACTGTCAACCCATTGTAACTGCCAAACCATTGCCTGGGTTACAGACACGGATATTCAGGATGCATAGCAGTCATAGGAGAAATAAGATGAAAGTGTGAGCATGTTGCTAAAGCCTGTTCATACTTAAAATAGAAGCTAGAAATGACATTCTTACATGCTTTGGCTAATTTCTCAAAATATGACAGTAATTTTGAAAATTAAAACCATAACAAGCATTGGCCTGGCCTGGAAGTCTGGGTGAGACCTAGATTGTTTTGATCCTGGCTCTCACACTAACTTGGCTGTCAGCAGGTCCTATTTTAGTGCTGACTTCTGTTCAATAAAGAGTCTGGACTAGATGACCACTACAGCCCCTTCCAATCTTGACATAAAATTATCCAAAGATCAGTCCAGTTGCTAATTATAACCACCACACTCAGAAGTCTGGATGAAACATCTCTAAAGAAATCAGATACCCTGTCAGGATTTTTATGATTATAGATGAAATTATTCAGGAGACAAGCAGATGTTATTGGGGTCTGACACCAGCTAGCACAGCAGCTTCCCTGACACGTGGGTCTTCTAGACACTTGTACATCACTGGATGGAGAACTAAGGTGACTAGGAAATGTGGTTACAACCCAGCTCTCAGGTACCCTCTTCTTTTGATTTTCCCCAGAAGCAGGGTGTTTGTAGAAATTATTTTCCCTATGTAAAATACTCATTATGATAAAATGTTTCCATAAACTTATGCTTTGTTCTTCATATTTGGGAGTTCAACTCCCTTCACTTTTGCTCCCCAGTGCACAGATCTGTGCACATATCCTGTCACTGATGCTCAATTTCTCTCTCCAATAGACATTCAGCTATAATATAAACATTACAATGTGTTCATAACCAAAAAGAATCTCAGTTATACTTGGCTTGTATGTTAAATTCAAAGTTATGTTTATGTTTAAACAGCTTACAAATGCTGCTTAGAGAATGGGCATCTCTGATGAGGCCCTTCTCCATCTGAAGAGAAATTACTAAAAAGAATAAAGGCAGACCACTAAGGGGCTTACACTCCAGAAACACATATTTGTTTCTGCTGTAGCAACTGTGAATAGACTGAACACAAACGTGTGAATTCCAAAAGATTTCTTCTATTAGCTCAAATAGGATGTTTGTAAATAATAATAATAATAAACCTGAGATTTATATACTAACGGGCTTGGGAATGTTTTACTACCTACCTTGAATAGTAAGACTCCACCCCTAGAGCCTCCCGGACACTGGCAATATGCTGCTCTAGGGCGGAGCTGGTCACTGTTGGAAGCGTTGCACTGCTGCCGGTCTGGAAGTCACCAGAGTTTTCCACCATGTTATCACCCAGGTAGTGTTCGTGAAACTTCAGAATTCCTGAAGCAAGACAAACACAGCCAACATTATACATGATTGGAGTTGGGGAAGGGAAAGTTGAAGGCAGGGGACAGGAATGTTGATGGTGTGTGACTTCTTTGACAAGCATACCATCCTGCAAAACATGTGAAGAAATCATGAAATCCAAGGTTTGGGGAGGGCTTTCTCTATTTTGGTAAGCACCCTTTTAACAACTTTTACCATGAGGCTTGGTGCTTAAAACTAGGGAATTCAAGATGCAGCTTGTGCTTTTCATGGTATTTTCAGAAGCTCCTGGAATAAAGACTACTTCATATGTATTTCAAAACAGATGCTTCTTATAACATCTACTAGGGAAGATCTCTTTTCAGGACTAGTGCATGAATATGCCAAGGTATACTGCAGAAACTGAAATCCCAAACAAAAATATAATTAATTAGCCAAGTAGAAATTGTATTACAAAAGATCTTTCATTTCACAAAAGCAAATTATAATAAATATGCAGTATAAAGCACAGATAAAACAACTTAAGCCATTTTTAAATATGACTAACTGGTCAATAGTCATTAATGGCTTAAAGGAGCAAAAAATGATGGCTGCATGAAACTGAGGCAATCCACAGTGGTTTTTCTGGCAATAAATAGGACATATTCTCAAATGGTAATGAGGTGTGTCATCCCTGGAAAATGCTGGTCCTCTCTGATTGGATTAAAGCCCCTAGTGAAAGCTTCAGAGCCTCATTAAGAGCAAAAAGGAATGGAAAAAGAAGCAATAGAACCCTCATTATACATGGCTCATTATTACAGGGATTTGGATACACCACCTGTCAAATCATGTCCCCGGGATATAACAACCACAGACAGAAAGAGCTTGATACCTCCCAGTTATCAACCTTGTCCCCAGGAGTATTTGTGCCACTTAGGGAGCTGGGATCACATGGATTCTATGTGGCCAACATTCATTCATCAAGTCACTATGAAAATCACAACTTAAAACCTTTAGCATAAAAAAAGGTCAGAGGAAAGAATGCTCTTTGTGGAAAGCTCATAAATAACACGGAATTAAAGGGAAAAGATTATAAAAAATAATGTTGAGGCATAGAATATATTGGCACAAATGCTTAGAACACAAAAAGCATCTGGGAGCAGTCATCTAGCCATTATTATTATTATTTTTAAATCAAAGGGACATAGACATAATCAAGAAAATCTTGTCAATTCTCCCTGGCAGTTAAAGTTTTTGAAACTGGCTTACAGATATTCAAGAAGTCCATTTGTCAAGATTCCCAATTATAAGATTCACTTCCCCAGTCAATAAACTCTAATTGGATCTGGTATGTCTCCAACATGGTAAAGCCATCAGCATTTTATTATGCAAAAAATATGGCCCTAACAGCTAATTAGTGTTTCTGTATTTAGTGAAACTGTTACAGCCTGAACATTCAATGCTGATTTAATCAAAGGGGATTTTTACTTCTGAAATAGATTTACAACAGAGCCGGTTAAAAATGGGTTTTGTTAAACTCAGACATTTCAAGCATAAGATTTATTTACATCCCATGATAGAGTTGCTATTATCACTTTAGTCTCTTTAACTTTGCCATGACAAAGGGTCACAATTATTAAACCATATTTAGAAGGAATTTGTTAGGATTTGCAGTCATCGCTTTATTAGCTAATGAACAACAGCTGCCTACAAACAGGGCTGCTGGTGAAATTAATCCTCTGGCTCTTAGTTTCCCTTGATAAACGCTTCCACACTCACCAGTGAGGAGCACTGATTTCTTGGGGGAATGAGAAAGCTGGGCTGTCTTACTAATGGAATGCCCCACCATGGAATAGCTACCGTGGCTGAGGTTTTGCTAAAATCCAACATCAGCTCCTTAGTCTGATCTATGATAAGATACCTCTTCAATCTCTATTCATTAGAATTCCACAGGTCTAGTCTTTTAATTGCCTGTTTCCACAGAAAGAGATCTTACCTGCCCCAGGAGCAAGCAGCCAGCTATATAGGTAGCCTGCAGCCAGGGAATAGTAAAGCACTAGCCCCCTCTGGCCATTGACCATCTCTAAGATCTGATCAATAGTGACTGGGGAGTAGGGGTCGGAGTCCTGTTGTCCTGTCTGTCGTTCCACCAGAAGATCAGCAAATGCCCTTGTCCGTCCTCTTTCTGCCACAGCCAGGGCTTCATCATGATGGCCTAGGAGACAAAGGGATGGGCTGAGGAATCCACAGTGAGTGTGTGTACTTAAGAGAGGGCTGTCAGTTACAGCCATCATCAGATCCTGGGCAGAAACCTCACGGCCTCCGCTCTCCAATGTGAGACAGAAGCTCAGTTGCACTGCTCCAACTCAACTTCCTGCATTAGATAGTGGGTGTTGTGTCCACTATCATAAAACTCCACATGTTTAGATTCAACATGACTGATTCTACACTACCCAAGTCATTGGGCCTTCACCTACCTTGCAGCCAGTGCTACAAGAGAGCTGATCTAATTCAGTGTATTTGTCCTCGGCCCTGTCCATTCTCTGCTTCACATCCTGCGTTGCTCCCTGACCTGACTTCTGACACTTCACATCCCATTCACATGGCTTTCTGGACCTGATGCTTGGCACTCTGGTTACTCTCAATTCCTTGCTCCACTTAGATTCTGATGAGATCTCCAGGACATGTTTTCTGAGCATCTCTCTGCTTGATGCAGCCCTTCTATGCACCACATTGCCCAGCCGTGTCTCTTCATTTCCACCCCAATTTATACCCTTTACACATGCCAGTCCTTTTCTGGGTGTGCCCTTTCCCCTTTCACAGACCAAGTCTCAAAAAGAAGGACTGTAATAATTGTCCTGCCTGTCTCAAAGGGCTATTGTAAAGACTAAATTAGGCATTACATGTAGAGATGCTGGGGAGGCATTACTGAAAGCATCACATGTGTAACAGGTAGTATTCCTATTGTGAGAGCTGATACTTCAGTCCATTCAGGGGCAAAGGATTTACCTCTGAGGTCTCTATTTCTTTAAAATTGCTTTACTATTTCAAGCTTTTCCTCAGTCTTTCAACCCAACTTCTAACCCCATTTCTTCCAAGAAACTAGTCAATAATCTAGGTTAAAAGCTAATGCACCAATATCAAAGTACAAAAAATGTAAAACAACATACTTTCAAGTGAGGATTGTTTATACGTGCTGAAGGAATGCAATGCAGAGGATTTACTTGTGCAATAAATATAAACAAAAAGAGTCACTAGAACTAAGGGTCAAGGAAAACAGGTGGAAGCAGGAGATCAGATGCGGCAGCTCCAACAGCACTTCAAGGATGCTGTGCTTCCTATAGTTCGGGTAACCGTAGAAAGTAGAGATTTATATGTGTATGCAAATGTCTCCTTTTGTTCTATTAAGTTATTAACTGGAACAGCAGGAACAATTTGTGTGCACATTGGAAAATCGGCCCCAAAGTGCTGACAGACTTAACACTGTGATTATAGCAGATAATAAATTGAAATCCCAGGTAATGAGCACATTTAATAGACACATTTTTCAAGAGGAAACTTGAGTACTTGCATACATACAGCAAAGAAAAGGTTACCGAAAAAGCTTAACATCTACCTTCAAAGATTTTGTTAGTTCCAATAAACATCTCCTAGGAAGTAGCAGGTGACAGGAGAGCTGGAAGAGGCTGACTGCAATAGTTAAGGCCCAGGTGAGGGAAGAATCCTAAGCACACAGGCTTGGGAGAATTATCACTGACTGCCTCACAGCCTAGGAGGCAGACCCAGATGGTAAATACATTTATTAGATAGCAACATTGAAAGACGTGTGGCTGAGGAAACAGAGAAGAGGCCAGGTGCCTTAGTCAGATGCTTGAACCAGGTGTTACTGATGAGAGGGAACCTGAGAGGGGACACCTGGCTCAAGCATCCCTATCTTGGGGACACCTCTTCTAGCTCCTGGATCTGCCAGTCAAGCAACTGTTACAACAGCATCTGAATTTACACTGTCCTACAGTGCCAGTTAACACTGTACTGGACTCACTGACTTAGATCTCTCAACAGCCAAGAGCTTCTTAAAGTCAGGAACCGGACTTCTTCACCATAATACCCAGGGCTGGCATTCAGCACATACAAGGTGGGACTCAAAAGACCCCAGAATTTATGTATTAAAAAATTGTGTATTTATTCTTACATGTTTAAACTTCAGTCACCTTCAAAGTATTCTCTGTTTGATGCGGTACACCTATTGAGATGCTTTTTCCTCTGTCCAAAACAGTTTTTGAACTTGGTCAGTTTTGATGCCTTTTAGTGCTTCTGCCATTTTTTGTTTCACCTCTTCCACATCAGCAAAATCGTTTCCCTCTGAGGACTTTTTTTCATCCAGGGAGACAGAAAAAAAAAAAAAATGTTGCCTGGGGCGAGATTGGGTGAATAGGGAGGATGGGGCATGGAGGTTATGCCATTTTTGGTCAAAAACTGATGGACACTCAGCATGGTGTGGGCATGTGTGCTTATTAATCACCCATTATGAAATGGGCAAACATACTGAAAGAATCTCCAAAAAAAATGCACTGAAGCCAGACACAGCCTCTCACAACAACAAAACGCATACACACACTGATGCCGATGGGTTCTTAGAACACTCACCTAGCAGGGGAAGCCTGTATTACAAGGGGCCCACCCTCCAAAAAGTAATTCCAGTTTTGGGGGGTTCCCCCTCATAGTAGGTGCTCAGCTAATGTTGGTTAAATAAATGAATAAAAATTCAATGGCTGATTGTAGTGTGGCTTAATCTGTTGTGAAAACAAATCATATTTACTCACAGAAGTCACTAAACAACTTGAACACACAGATACGTATGCGTACACACACTTAAATGGAATCCCCAGATGCTCTCACCTAGGCTAACAAGCACTCGCTGCAAGGCTTGGTAGGATGATGTCTGCAGGTCAAAAAGGGAGAGTTTGTAGTCGGTGCTCAGCTGTGCCTCGTGTCGGATTGTTTCAAACAAGGCTGATGCCCTGTAAAGCTGCAAGCAGGAAGGAAGAACATCATCCATTTTCAGTCACTGGTGTCCAGCCTCTTATAGACTGGAGACAACTTTGCTCATTGTTTGGTGCACAACCTAAACATTTGTTTATATGTTTGTTTTTCAAGATGTGAGGTTCAATTCAGGGTTAGGTATACAAATGGTCATTGTGTAGGCAATGTTTGGGCCTTACTTTTGGTCCCTACTTCACCTGGTTTGAGATCAGGTACCCTTATTGATGAGGTAACTTAAACAGTTTTTTAAGGGTTTGAAAGGATGAGTCTTTATTTCCAGGAATGTCTTTGTAGATCTGAAAAGGTTTCAGATCATACTCATTAAATTATAGTTTATGTAATAAATTTTTGACACATACAGGGATCTGAAAGACAGGGATTAGACTTGTGGTCTAAAGGATATTTTAAAAATCAGCTATTAATCTGACTAAATGCTGATTTTTATTAAAATGAACAAAAAGCCTCTCCTCTAGTAATCCAGCAACCATAACTCATCACGCCTGTGCCTCACATTGAGGAAGGATGGGGAGTGGGACAGGTGTGATGGAGGCATACTGGATATAGACGGGGCTGAGGGGAAGAGAATGCTCCAGGGTCAGGTCTTCACTGGGTAGGCTCCCCAAGAAGCCATACCCACTCACATGGACACTTCAGGGACCAACTGACATTCCTAACAGAGACAATGTCCTGCTGCTCTAACAGATTGCTCCCTCACCGATGCCACAAGACTTTTCTGATATTTTCTCCACCCCACCCCCCTTGCCACCTTGTCTAAGATACTGATAATTAAATGCTGTAAATTCAGTATCAAATTTTAAATTTATCCAAACATAAAAAACAGAATTCTAATACTAAGAGACTTAGACCAGGAGAGAGCTGAGAGAGAGAAATGTGTTCCTAATTCTGCCTCTAATTTGCTATGTGACTTCTGGCAAGACTCAGAGGCTCAGTTTCTTCCTATTTTTTATTTTTAGAATTTATTTATTTTTGAGTCAGAGTCTCACTCTGTTGCCCAGACTGGAGTGCAATGGCACGATCATAGCTCATTGTAGCTTCGCCCGCTTGAGCTCAAGTGATCCTCCTGCCTCAGCTTCCAGAGTACCACCATGCCTGGCTAATTTTTAAAATTTTTTGTGGAGACAAGGTCTCACTATGTTGCCTAAACTGGCGTTGAACTCCTAGGCTAAAGCAATTCTCCCACATTGACTTCCCAATTCTGGGATTATAGGCATGAGCCACTGTGCCTGGATGGTTTCTTCCTCTTTATAAAGGGGGACAGTTATTCTACCTCATAGGATTTTTTAAGAAATAAATCCAGTGAATGAAATAACTTTGAAAATTGAAAAATCACTAAGTCAATACAAGTTCTAATTTTTACAACCAGGAAATCAGGGGATACTCCTCCCTTCCTCCCTTTTTTTCTTTTTTTTTTTTTTTTTGAGTTGGAGTCTCACTCTGTCGCCCAGACTGGAGTGCAGTGGCCGCTCCCGGCCACCGCAACCTCGACCTGCTGGGCTCCGGCGATCCTTCCGCTTCAGCCTTGCGAGTAGCCGGAATTACAGGCGCTCGCTACCACACCCGGCTAATTTTTTGATTTATTGTAGAGATGAGGTCTCGCCTGCCCAGGTGGGTCTCAAACCCGCGGGCTCAGGCAATCCACTCTCCTCAGCCTCCCAAAGGTGTGGGATTACAGGCTGAGCCACCACCGAGCCCGGCTCCTCCCTCCCCTCCCCTTCCCTCCCCTTTCCTCTCCTTTCTTTCTTTCTTTCTTTCCAAGTGGCTTGAATTCAAGTGTGTGCTACCATGCCTAGCTAATTTTTTTTATTTATTGTAGAGATGAGGTCTCGCTGAGTTGCCCAGGCTGATCTTGAATACCTGGGCTCAGGCAATTCTCTTGCTGTTGTCTCCCAAACTACTAGGATTACAGGTGTGAGGCACTACACCTGGCACCTTTAATAGTTTAAAAAATATAGTTGGCCTGCATGGTGGCTCATGCCTATAATCTCAGCACTTTGGGAGGCCGAGGCAAAAGACTGACTGAGTCCAGGAATTTGAGACCAGCCTGGACAACATGGCGAGACCTCATCTCTACAGTAAATCAAAAAATTAGTCAGGCATGAAGGTGCATGCCTGTAGTCCCAGCTACTTGGAAGGTTAAGGTAGAAGGACTGCCTAAGCCTAGCAGGTTGAGGCTGTAGTAGCTGTGAGTGTGCCACTGCACTCCAGCCTGGGTGACAGAGTGACACTCCGACTCAAATGCAAAAACAAGACAAAAATACAGTAAAATACCCTAACTTTCCAGGATGCTATAGCACAAATTCAGCCACATAATGTCTTCAATTCTCTCGAGGACCTCTGGATAGGAGCCATGATTTACTTATCTTGTTACCCTGTGCCTAGAACAATGTCCTGCGTGTAATCACTCACAGGCTCACTATCTGGGTGTGTGATCTCCAACCTAAAATAAGAAGCCCATAACTCTAGGGATTTTCTACTCTCCAGAGCCAGAATGACAATGGACTTCTCTTCAACTATTTATACATATGCAGAAATAGGAACTTATTGTATGATAGAGAAAAGTTTACCTATTGCTCTATCTAGAAACCTACAAAGACTTTAAATTCAGTAACACTGAATTCTCGTTTTCCTTCTGTTATAAAATGAATGTAATTTTAATGTTAAAGTCTAATGAGGAGCAACAGTACATAATACAAGAATTCCAAAGAGATTTCTTTGCAAAATCTATCACATGTGTGAGTCATTACTGATGGTTCAACACCTCTGGGTTGGTACAGGATGGAAATTCCATACCTTAACCCAAGGGTAGAGGTCAGTACCTCTGGCAAATGTCATGTCTACTAGTATAGTAATTCCAAAGTCTTCTACACGTCTGGAAACAAAATCCACTTGGTCAGAGGTTCTCCTGCTCACCTGGTGTTGGGCCTCCTCCAGGTTTCCACTAGCCCAGAGGGAGAGGCCAAGGCCATGGCGAATTTTTGCCTCATCTTCTCTTCGGCCCAGTTGCTCAGCTAACCTTAAACCTGAAATCAGACAGAAAATTTTGAAGAAATGTGGGAAATAGGTAATTCCACTCTCCCAAGAAGTCTTGGAGGGTAACTCTGCTTCAGGTATATATAAAGAATGTTAACAACAGCTACTTGGGAAGCTGATCCCAGAGGATCACTTCAGCTCAGAAGCTCTAATCTAGGCTGGGCAACATAGTGAGACCCCCCCCCATCTCTTAAAAAAAAAAAAAAAAGAATGTTATCACAGCTAGACAAAATGCAGAACAAGAATTGAATCAGCCTAGGCAGAATAAGTATTCTCCTCATTCTCCTTAAATTCTGTGTTGGCGGTGACGTTTCCAGGACACTCTAAGATACCCAGCAAGCACTCAGGCGATGGCTATCAGCAGGAGACAGTTTGCAGGGCAGGCAGAAACGATGAAACAAATGAAACCTAACCTGGCCATCTTCCCTGATGTGAAATCCTTAGGTTTGCAAATGAAAACTCCTGGCTGATACATTTATCTAACACGATTTTTAGTCAGGGAAAGCTCTTCCTGACAGTTAAGGACAGAAGCCAAAATAATACTTTTTCCTATCTCACGTGCAACAGTATCCAATCAGTGTTGATGGGAGACAGGGATGATGGTTTTCTGAAAGCTGACCCTGCCTCTGTTACTGACACATTTCATGTCTAATTTGTTTTTCCTTGAAGTCTGAGATTTTGTTGTGCCTCAGTGGGGTTGCAAAACAACTGCTATTATGAGTCAAAAGCCTTAAATTAGACTGTCCTCATTTTAACGGCCTTCAGATAGGCACCTGCAGTTTGGGTCACTTACAGCAAGTTTTTGGGTGTCAGGACACTTGCAACCTCCAGGGCTAGTGGGCCTGAGAGCCAAATCTGAAGACAACCATTGATTGTAATGGTCACTAAGCAGTTCTCCGCATCACTTTGCCCTTGTTATCCTGTTCTCTGTTCACTGAAGCTAATGTGTGCAGAAGACAGCATCAAGGCTCCCACACTACAACTGCACAGACAAAGGAAGGGCTTCCTTTCTCTAATCCGGTTCAGGGTGAATGGCAGCCTGCCTCTTGATCATGCTGGGTCTAAGCAATTTCAGACTTCAGAAGAGGAACTGGGTCCATTGAGAGGCTATGAAATGTGAGATTCAAGTTCAAACTCATAAAAAATGCATTTCAAAATGCATATAACTCAGAAAACTCAGAAACAGAACTATAAGTTTAAATCATGTCATCGGGTGACAAAAAATATTTGCAAATAACTCACATTTTTAAATGCCTCCCAGGAGAAATACACATGAAAGAAGATGGTTCCTGGGGGAAAAAACCAGGAGGATACTGGTTGTTTTAACCTTCAACAAGCTAATAGCATTAATTCTTCAATATAGACCTCTGCTACATCGGGATCTATGAGTCAAAAGAAAATTCACAGAGGCAATCGCCCCTCAGCAGAAGACATGTTCTGTGATAAGAGAGACTGAGCTTCCTTCCTGAGCTTTGTATCTCCAGCATGTAAGACTCTCGCTGGGGCTCAACAATGAAGAGTTAAAAGCCGATTAGAAAGGCGTGGCATCTGACCTGCCCTGTCTTTCCACTTCCACCTCTTAGGAACCTGACCCACCCATCCAGCTCTCCTGGAGCCTAGTTTGCCAGGAACCGGCTGCACACTCCCAGGTAAATTACTAAATTGTTTCAGGCTTCCTTTCTTCATTTGCTCAAAGAGAAAAAGCTGGCTAAGACCAGTGGTTTAACCAGAGTTGGCCATCCTGGAGAACTTGTTCAGAAACTCACATCAGGGTCCACCCATGAGATTCTACTACACTGGAACAGGGCAGCGCTAATCCGCAGCCCCCACAGTCCCCACCCCTTGGAAAATGGAGAGCGAGTAAGCACTAGGATGGTTTCCAGATGAAGTAGTCCCTCATTACAAGAGGCTGCAGACCCAACTCAGCACTCAGAAAGCACCTTCCAGGTGTCCTGCACTCGCAGGAGAGCAGCACTCATGAGAAGAGGCATCTGGTTTGGCCCACGAGGGAAGGCATTGACTGCAAGCTCTCTAGTGGATGCATCCACAAAAGACACTGTGGGAATGCTGCAAACAAGAGTTTTTAGATGTCTGCAAGACTTAAAAATTGTAAGAAACAATAAAAATGAACTTCAGTTTCCCACAAATACAGAATTATGTTACAACGTCTCAGGCAAACCAGTTGTTTCATGAATTTGGTCATTGAGGAAATACAAAAGAATACAGCTGAAAAGTTGTCATATGCCTACATTTAACAGTTTTCACAAATTCAGCTGAAATTCGCTCCTAGGCTATTGGAATTATACCACCACTAAGTTTCAGGAAATCAAAAGCCAGTATTCCCATTTAGTGCTTTGAGGCAGTGCCCACCCGGACAGTGTGGGAACCAAGGTCTGGGAGGTGGCTTCCAGCCTCTACTAACCTCCCAGCCTGTGGGCCAGCACAGGCCCTGGTCTGTGCAAAGAAAAGTGAACCATCAGCCCTTGGCCCATTCTCCACTTAGCTTCCTGCTTCCTTCTCTCCTGATTTCCCAGTTGGGTTCAAGATTAGTAAGGGATACCGTCACCCAACCCTGCTCTGCTCTTGAAAGGCTAAAAACAACTCCAGACAGGGTCTTGTGTGGTTACTGGGTCAAAAAACCCAGGTTGAACCCTACTCCTCGACTAACCACACAGTCAGGACCAAATCGTTCTACTTTTCCAAACCTCAGGTGACTTAGCTGCAAAAGTGGGAATAAAAAGATATACCTCTCAAGGTTATTGTGAGAATCAAAACAGATTAAACAAACTATGTATGCAAAGTCCCCTGGAAACTACAAATAAGAGTTTTTGCTCAAGATCAACAACCATTTTTTAACAGTGAACTGAGAGCATCATACTCTCCTTTTTCTCCTTCTAGGGTGGGAAGATCCAGTGTAGCTGTGTGAGGGGGAAAACTTTAGAGAGTAGAAAGCCCATCCCAGTAAAGAGGTGGAGGGCAAACACATTGCTGTGGGACCTCAGCTTTGAGAGGAAGGAAGCATCTAAGAACCAACCGTGCTTAAGTACACTGCATGGACCCTGATAAATAGGTTCTAGGATCTAGGCTGCCTGGAACAAGACCCTACTGTGGCACCAGCCCAACCACTGTAGGTAATAAACACTGAGAAGGAAGCCTAGTTTATTTCTTAAGTGACCCTCAGACATGCTTCTGGATTAGACCTCAGTTGCCATGTCAGAACTGACTTACATATAAGTTTTTGTTTGTTTGTCAGGGTCTTGTTCTGCCACCCAGACTGGAGTGCAGTAGTGCAATCATGTTCACTGCAGCCTTAAATTCCTGGGTTCAAGAGATCCTCCCACCTCAGCTTCCTGAGTAGCTAGCATAACGAACCATTTTTTACTTTTTGTAGAGACAGGAGTCTTGCTACGTTGCCTAGGCTAATCTCAGACTCCTGGCCTCAAGAATCCTCCCACTTTGGTCTCCCAACATGCTGGGATTTCAGGCACGAACCACTGTACCCAGCCTTAACTTCTGTATAGTTTTGACAGTTTAGATATTTTCTAGAGGGACAACAGAGGTTGGAACAGGTGAGCATTTTTTTCTGATTCAGACACATAATTTTATAGGATTAAATATTACATGATTTATCTGTGTGGGAATGTGTTGTTCACCCCACACAGGGTTCTGAAAAGCAAGAAGGGTATCAGCTCCTTGGGCAGCTGGTGAGCAATAGATGCTGTCACTGAGACAGTAAGACAATCTGGGTCGAGAGAGAGCAGGTTAAAATGTTCTAGAGAATGTAACACCTTTTTCTTTTCCTTTTTCTTATCATGGGACACCCGGTAGGGGACATTGTGGTTCTGGAGGTGAACTGACAATGTGGCCTCTGAGACTCTTACTCCACACAGGTGGTCACTTGAACTGTGCATACTTCCCTCTGAGTCTCAAGTTCGACTCTGAATTTCATCTCAAGCAGGCCAAGAGACTACAGTGGCCTTTTCACCTACCTTCCTGTAAGTACATGACTGCCTGGGAATAGTTCTGCAAAGCATGATGGGTCCTTCCAAGGCTACTATATGACACCGTCTTGGCCACCAAGTCATTCATCTGTGCAGCAATGCTCAAGTGCTGTTCTTGATAGACCACAGCCCTCTCGAAGGTGCCCAGGGATTCATATGTCAGGCCCAGGTTCCCATAGGCTCGGCCCTGGCATGTGGGGTTGTTGGTTTCCTCTGCTATTTGCAGATCAAGCTGGTGGTACTGCAGGGCTGTGTCATACTCCCCCATCTGCTGGTAAACGCCCCCCAGGCCACAGGCTGCATCACTCTCCAGAGCTCGGTCTTTCATCTCTCTAGCAATGTTCAGCTGGCGTTCAAGGCAGGAAATGGCTTGTTCATAATTCCCTAATTGACTGTGCAGACTTCCCAGCTCTCCATAGGCCTGGGCTTTGTTGAAGGCCTCCCCGAGTTCATGGGCAACCACGAGCCTCTTTTCAAAGCACACGAGGGCTTGCTGCAAGCTCCCCATTGCCCTGTGGGGATGTAGACAGAAAAGCATGATATTATTTCGTGCAGGTGCAGACATGCTAAAGCCCCTGAGAAAATGAAAAGCATTTGTCACTGTCACTTACTACAGAAGCTCTTAACTCCTCTTCTAGCTAAAATCTATCATGTGCCCTTAGAGTGAGATGCAGAGGAATTTCATAATCTGGAAAGCAATTCAAAAGTCATCCCTTAGTGACCTTCCCAAGAGCTTGTGATTCAATGGGATATACACCCCAGAGAAAACATAAAATATATTAATAGGCACAATGATAGCAAGTGAACTGTTGGTTCTTCAGGCCTCCCAATTTCCACTGCTGCTTAGACTATGTTTTTGAAATCACTTTACAGTGGCTATAAATCTTTCACCCCAGCACTCTGTGGGTGAAGATTTAGTTTGACCCTTGTCCTTCCTCCACTCCAGGAGCCCTAATACCCTGCCTCTCTGGTGGAGCTGTATATTCTGCAGACACAGACAACTTCTTGGGTTCCCCACATTCAGGAGAAAGCATCACCTTGACCAAAGCATGTCTTTTTTGTGCTGCTAAGAGTGGGAGAGGCATGAATTCTGGCAGCAGACCAAGCCAGTTGTATGGGGCACATGAATTCCTTTCTCTGAGCCTTGGTTTCAGGTGCTAATAAATCCCACATCTCACAGTAGATGATAATAAATGTATAATGAAACAAACTTGCTATAACTATTAAGTAAGATATCTGTGCAAGGTACCTAGCATGATGCATGGTACATAGTACATGTTTATTCACTTACTCTATTATCAGGTGGCTTTTCCTAAAAGCAACACAATGAGGACTACGTAACTGATGAGTATAGATGCTGCATAAAGACATTCTACAATGTGGGAAGCATTCAGAAAAAATCAGTAAAAGTGATTAATTCACCCTTCCCATCCCTATTATATCTTTTATCCTGCTCATTAAAATGTAGTAAAAAAAGGCACTTCATTTGGAGTCAGAGGGCTCTGGATTTAACTCTCAGCTGTCCCTCTGAAGTGCTGTGATCCTGGGCATCAACTCAACCTCTCTGGGCTTTAGTTTCTTCTTCATAACAAAGGTTAATAATCTCACCTGCTTAATTCAAAGAATTACTGGAGGAATCAAATGAGACATGTATGAAAATAGCTACTAAATTGCCATGCAGACATGAAGTTGCCATCACTGCCACAACTGCTTTTTTTGAGAACTATCAACCACATTTGTCCTCTGTCATTTTTACCTGTGTCCATTTCCCAAAGGGCCCCCGGTAAGCCTTGGCTTGGTCTTGCATGCGATTCAGACTCTGGGCAACAGATAAATACTGTTCATAGTATTTGATAGCTTCCTCATAGTCACCCAGGGCTTCGTAGCAATCCCCCAGGTTGCCATAAGCTCGGCCCCTGTCGAGCACAGACTCGTTTCCACTTAGCTGCTGAAGCATGGCCAACTGCTGCTCAAAGTAACCGATGGCTTCCTCCATCACATTCATGTTCATCTTGGTGATGCCCATGTTGCCATAGACCTGGGCTTCTAGACTCGGATCCTTCAGCTTCTGCCCCAGATCCAGCTGCTCTTCATAACACTTGAACGCCATTGTGTACTTTCCAAGGGCCATGTAGACAGCAGCCAGGTGCCCATGAGCTCTGCATTCCCCTGGCAAATCAGTCAGCTCCTGATACACCTCCAGTTCCTGTGTGTGATAACCCAAGGCTTTGTCATACTTCTGGATCATTCGGTATGCAGTGCCCAGGGCTGCATATGCACTGGCCTCCAGTCTTCTATCCTTTACCTGGTGAGCTAAGCTCAGCTGCTGCTCATAGAATTTTATTGCACCATTTATATCTTTTTTACAGATGAATATATCACCCAGGTTCCCTAGGGCTCGAAATTTAGCCTGGGAATTATTCAGGGACTGGGCTAGGGACAGCAGGTACTTTTGACACTCTTCAGCTTTACTAAAATTCAGCAGAGCTTTGAATGCTAGGCCCAAGTTGCAGTAGGCTTTTGCTTGGCTCAATTTGTCATGAAGGTCTTTGGCCAGTGCCAGATCCTGCTCGTAGTACTTCACTGCCTCTTGGTAATTTCCAAGGCAGTAATGGGCATAGCCAAGATTGTGGCAGACCTTTCCTTCTCCTTCCATGTCTTGAAGGTCAGGAGCGAGGCGGAGGTACTGTTCATAGTAGGGGGCAGCCTGGACATACTCTCCCCGAGAGCAGTGGAAGTTGCCCAGGTTGCTGAGGGCCCGGGCCTCGCTTTGGATGTCTCGTAGCTCCCGTGCAATGTTCAAGTGGTTCTGATAGTGTTGCAGGGCCCGGTCATGGGCACCCAGGGCCTGGTAGGCCACGGCAAGGTTCCCATGTGTAGAGGCCTGGGAGGCACGGTCATTCACTTCCATGGAGATCTGCAGCTCCTGCCGATGGTACTTGACCGCCTGGTCGTACATGCCCAGGGCATTGTAGGCATTGCCCATGTTCCCATAGGCACGGCCCTGGGCAGCATAATCGCTCAGCTCCTGGGCAATGCACAGGTGGGTCTTATGAAGTTTCAGTGCAGTGTCATAATCGCCTTTCATCTGGTGTATGATTCCTAAGGAAGAGAATAAAAGAACAGATTAAGTCTCGAATAACTGACTAGCAATTTAGGAAAAAATGTAATTTGCAACTCAATTTATAGTAAAATGCAATCGAGATGAATTAAAGAATTTAAAATAATAGAAGGCAAAATTAAATATGTATCAGCTCTCCAGAGGGAGATAGCTTTCTAAGCTTTGAAGTAACAGAAGAAAAAAAAGAAACATTGACAGATTTGATTACAAAAATAAGTATTTTTGTACTACAAATACATTGCTAAAATCAAAAGGCTAGCACAAAACTGGAAAATATATGAAACATATATGAAAATGTTCATTAGTTACTGTGTGTAAAGATTTCACTCAGTTTGTTTTAAAAATCAAGATTCCCAATTTATTAAAATAGGTAAAGAATTGTAATTTTTTTACCAGACGACTCATCCAAAGAAATACAAAGAGTAACCACAGGAGAAAATGCTAATTTCCTTAATAATCAATGAAATGCAAAATAAAGAAACCCTGAAGTACAATTTTACTTCCACTAAATTAGCAAACAAAAAATTTAGACACAACTCCTATACTGATGGGGCTGCCCTGAAAGTGGTAAACACACTGACTACTGAAGACACAGATGGGAATGAACCATGTGCAAACAGCATGGCACGAACCACAAACATGCTCCTTCTCTGACCCAGCAATCTGACTCAAGGGAAAGTATCCTAAAAAAACCATCTGACAAGCACAAAAACTTTCATAGCAATATGCATGAGAATCTTCACTGCAGCATTATAGACTCGTGGAAAATCAGAACCGTCTTAAATGTGAAACACTGGGGGACTATCTAAGTACATTTTGGTATATAAACTCAATAGAGGATTATGCAGTCATTAAAAAGGTAATTAGGAAGTCTATGTAGAAAAATGGGAAAACATGTTCCTACAATCATGTTAACTGGAAAAAGCAGGAAATAATGCTACATGCGACAACTAGGAAAATAAATATGTGCACACGGACAAGACCTTGAGAGGTTATGCAAGAATAAAAATATTTGCCTCCTTAAGTGATGGGATTTGAGTGATTTTTATTCTAAAATGTTTTGCAATTTTGCTATACTGCTTTTACGATCAATAATAAGAGTACTTCAAACAACTCTCATAAACTATGCTATAGCTGTTAAGCTAAGCTATCATTTTAACAAGCAGTTCAAAATAAGATATATCATAAATATCATAGCTATAAAGTAGTTCCAAATGAGAGATAGCATAACAGTAACTTTGGAGGTGGCTTTAAGGGGAGCCTGGTTCATCTCAGTTGAGCCAGAGTGGGGGCCACCACCAGAAAGGCCAAAAAGAACCTAGCATGCAAACAGGTTTCTCCTTGCCCTTGGTTTTGAACTCACTTTTCCATGCATCAACATGTCAGCTTTGCTGTGGTGATTAAAACCTTCAGAAGCACAAAAATGCCAAGATGAGTTCTTGTTAAAATGTCTGAACAGGCCGGGTGCTGTGGTTCAAGCCTGCAATCCTAGCACTTTGGGAGGCGGAGGTGAGAGGATTGCCTGAGCTCAGGGGTTTGAGACCAGCCTGAGCAACATAGCGAGACCTCATCTCTATAATAAATCAAAAAAATTAACCGGGCATGGTGGTACAAGCCTATGGTTCCAACTACTCAGAGGGCTGTGGCAGAAAAATCACCTGAGCCCAGTAGGTTGAGGCTGCGGTGGCCCTGAGCGTGTCATTGCACTCCAGCCTGGGCGACAGAGTGAGACTCTGACTCCAAAAAAAAGACTGAACTGGGTCGGGTGTGGTGGCTCAGCACTTTGAAAGGCCGAGGTGAGAGGACTGCCTAAACCCAGGGGTTTGAGACCAGCCTGGACAACTTGGTGATACCTCATCTCTACAATAAATCACAAAAAAAACTAGCCAGGCATGGTGGCGTGCATCTGTAGTTCTAGCTACTTGGAAGACTGAGGCAGAAGGATCACCTAAGCCCAGCAGGTTGAGGCATCGGGGGCTGTGAGGGGACCGTGAGAGTACTTCAGCCTGGGTGACAGAAGTGAGACTCCAACTCAAAAAAAAAAAAAAAGTCTGAACTGAAAACAGAGGCACTGAAAAAGAAAGATGTCAAAACCTAGCCTCCACAATTTGCTTATATCCATGACACCCTTCATTCATTCATTCACTCACCCAGCACACATTAACTGAGTATTTATTGTGTATTAGAACTTATGGTGGGCAAGTTAGATATAGAGAAATGAAGACAGAAGTTTCTGCTCTCAGGGAGAAAACACAGTAAAAAGGGAGACAGTCGGGAAACAAATGTCAGTACACATGATCAATGCTGAAGCTGGGCAGGGGTGTGGGGCCACCCTACTGGTCCTGACTCTCTCCCTTGCCTGCTGTGGAGATCTGTCCTGCCATAGGAGTCGAGTCTAGTCCTGGGACCCAGCCAGCTCTTTGACTTAACTGAACTTAGAGTATTGGGTAAAGCATTTAGCCTCTCTGAGCTTCATGTAGTTCATCTACAAAACAAGGAAAATAATAATGTGATACCAATCTTAGAGGAAGGTCGTAAGAATCAAATTATATCATGTATGTGCAAGAGCATTATGAAATTCAAATCCCAGTGACTAAAATTATTATATGCTTCCAGGAAAGGGAATTCTTGAGGTGGCAGAGGTTAAATAAGCTACGGTAATTCTTCTGTATTTTTTTTTAAGAAAAATATTTCACAATTTAAAAATAAATAAGTCATGGTAAATGTATACAATGGAATAAAGATGATGACACTAAAATGGTGAAGTAGAAGTTTATATATTGACAGAGAAAGGAATTTACAATATATTAAGGGGGATATATGGTCACAAAGGGTACATTTTATAAACTTAAATAGCATATGTATATACATACACATTTACATTTAAATGTACACATATAGCATAACATTTATTTAAACGTTAAGAATAGTAATCTTTGGCTTGTGGAATTGCAGGCTTTTCTCTTTTGCTTATCTGTTTTATAAATGTTTTTCTTATGATGAACACATAACCCTTGGTTTGAAAATAAGAGAAGTAACATCCCTGAGATTTGAGTCTGGTCACTACTCTGGGTTAAAGATGTCACCAGTATCCTAGCAGGAGGAATCAGAGTTTTTCAGAACCTGTCTCAAGGGCAGAAAATCTAAGCGTCTCAAGAAGAAATAATACCTTCGTATCATCTAGGACCCTTTTGATAATGAAAAAGTATTAGTGACAGAAACATTTCCGTTCTCAAGACCTAAATTTAACATATATTCCTTAACCGTTTTTATCTAAAGAGAAAACTTTTACATTTCAAATCTCCAGGTATCTTTAGAAGACACGAATCATTTACGCCCCCTCTCCTGACCTGCTAGGGAGGTCAAAATACCTGCCAAAGGCTGAGTCCATGGTTATGAACAGAGCCAGAGCTGGAGATGGCAGCAGAAATGCTCACAAGGCCTTTGGAGCACTGTCTCCCACAATGATGCCTTTGCTAATGATTTTCCCTCACAGCTTTTGGATTTTATTGCAATGACTTTTTAAGCCAGTATAATCATTGTTGGTTGCTAAGATGATGACAGGAAGAAGCAAGCAGTGAGAGACTTTCAGAGAAGACAAGAGAGGAAGCTTGACTTTCACACGAGGCCCATCACCACCAAACACAGGTCTTCTTGCTGGCACCCCACCCTCCTACAATATGGAATTATACCCATCCTACAAGGAACTGGCTAGGCATGAGGAAGGCGCACTATAATAGAAAAGGTACAGGACTCTAAGTCAGAAATCTCATTTTACAAGGCTGGCTCCCGTCTCATTTGGCTATCTTTGAGACAGTCAATATCTCTGAGCCTTAGTTTTCTCTCTCTCTCTCTCTTTTTTTTAATAGAAAATGTTTGGGCATTCTTTGTTTTCTTACTAATAAGTTGGGTTATACTCATCTCAAAGAAATGGCATGAGAAACATAATAGTTGGTATCAACATGCTTTGTAATATATAATAACATGGTATGACCAGTATTTAGAGAGTGAGAGAAAGGAAAGGAATTTGATTTCTGACTCAAGGCCATGAGAGTCTGGGCGAGTTAATAGGGAGCAGTTGGGATGATAATGGCTACCCAGGGTTCAATGATTTGTGAAAGAAACTGCCTGCTGGTTATAGCAAAATGATCTGATCTCCAGCCAGTTTCTCCACACACTCTCCTGTTCTCTTCTGTATTCCTCATCCTACATTTCCAAGGGCCTATAAAGAATCATAGGGAGATTCTCAAAACAAAGACTTCCATGCACAGACAAGAGTGAGGAGATGGATGTGGCTGAGCTGGGAATTTTTCGTCTGCCCTGTGCATCTACTGTCCCAGTCGCTGCGAGCCTGGGGAATTCTGAATGGAACATTACACACTCTTGGCAGGCTTTCTCTTTGTTGAGGCAACATAAAAGCGCCCGAGAGCTGCCAGCAGAGTGACTGCACATGCTGAGGAGATAATCTGCAGATCCTCCTTCCCTTTCGAGACCACAGCTTGATTTTCCAGGGCCGTCATTTAGATGAAGACTTACAGAGGGCCTGTCAGCAGGGGCGTGCTAGGTGACAACATGCTGCAGGGAGGGGTATTAAATGAAGATTAGTGGGGCAGAAGATCCTCACAAAGCTGAGTTCTCATGAGGGGAGGGCATGTGCAGAAAGGACACACAGTTATAAATGCATACATTGCCACAAGCAGACCTCCACGTATGGGTCAGGAGTGGCTACTACCATGGGAATAATTATATCTACTTCAAAGGGCTGTGTGAGGGCCAATGAGACCACGCTTAGCTGAAGCCAGCATAGGTGCTGGGGAACATGGTAAGTGCGCAATACATTTGCTTTTATGATTAGTTACTCCCAGAAAAGATCAACAGAGGTGTGAACAGGACAAGCCAAGCAGAAAAACCACTGCAACTAGAATGTTTAGCATTTTAGTAGTGACTTCTGGCTGTCTTTTCCCTTGTGAGTTCTCTGAAAATAGGGCCTCAGCATAGCACCACAAACAATGGAAGCATTCTTCCCATTTATTAAACAGATTACTGTTATCATTATTAATAGCGTGCAACCCAGAGGAGGCTTTTAGAGCTGATCTGTTATTTTCCTTTGTTTCCAAAAAGATTGAGTTCTGTTCCATCCTAGCCAAATCACCAGCTATTCCCAGAGGAAACAGGATTTGGGAACTGGAAAAGGCCTCCCACAGGCTCACTTTGTGAATGACATGACATGACAGAGGCAGAGGCCAAGGGGGAGGAAGTGAGTTAATGGCAGAGCTGAGGCAAGGACCCTCAGGCCTGTGTGCCCTTACCATACCAGCCCAGCTGTTTTCAAGACACAATGGAGACAAGAAGTAACTGTAAAGTCTTGCTAGGTGTGACTTCGGACAGTAGCTACATTTTATAAAGTTCTCATCGGTTAGAAATACATATGGAAGCATTTACAGATGAAACAACAAAGTGTCTATGATTTGCTTAAAACTACTTCAGCAGGGGGAAAAGTAAGCACGTGTGTGTGTGTGTGTGTGTGTGTGTGTGTGTGTGTGTGTGTGTTTCATGAAAACAGATGAACAAGATTAACAAAATGTTGATTACGGGGATATGGGTATGTATGTGGGGATTCATTATACTTGCTCTACCTGTGCGTGCTTGTGAAAATGTCTATAATAGAAAGTTAGATAATTAAGGACACTCAGAGAAGTTTGTACGGCATAGTCTTCTGTAGCCCTTCTAGATCAGAAACCTTTCTTGTAGCTAAGTCCTGATGTAACTATTGAAGTCCATTTTTCCACCTTTGGGACCTTAGCAGAGAAAGAAGTTGGCTGGTCACTAGCCTCTGTGGCTATACCAGCCTCCATATCCCTCTCCAGGCTGGGAGGAGGACGAGTATAGACTGAAAACAACACAGTACTCTGTCCCATTGCTTTGACTTGTACCTTCCATTTCAAATGATCTTATAGGACAGGGTGATATTTTGTCTATCAAGGAGGCAGGGTGGGAGACGATGGCAAAAACACCTGAGAAAACCTACTTCATGGAAAGAGTGCTGTGGGTGCTTAACAACTCCTCTGACCCTCCTCCTCCCTGGGCGAAGTGGCCCAGGTTTTATAGGGGACCTGTTATTCTGGCCCTGGACATCTTCAGGTTTCCTGAATCCTCTCCCTCTCAAGTTTTCATATATAAGTTATTCTACATTGAACTTAAGATATCTCAAAGCCAGCGGTGGGCAGGAAGGGACAGACCTGGCTAGTGAGCAGATGGCTGGAATCAAAGGCATGAGAGAAGAATGCCCTGTGTTGGATGTGCAACCAACTAGATATCTTATCTGACACATTTGCAGGTGACTATTTATGTACCTGGAGACAAATCCCCACTATTTTTGCCAGCAGAGGACAAAGTAGGTACAGATATTTTAAAATGTGGGATAACTCCAAAATGACATATCATTTGACTTCAGCTACGAGCATCTTCCTGACAGGCAAACTATTCTCGAGAACCTCTCTGTGCCTGGCTCTCTGCTCCATGATCTCAGTCACGCCTTAAAACAATCCTTCAAGGTTGATACTGTGGTCTCAGGGACCTGAGAGGTTCAAGAGCTTACTCAGGCCCACACAGCCCTACTTGGCCACACTGGTACTAAAACCCATGAGTCCATGCTCTTTTGCCTGTTCCCCTCAGCTGGAATGACTTCTATGAAAGTTGGACACGATTCTGTGCCTATTTCTTTTACCCCCTCCACACAAAAAGCTTTGTGTACATGAGTATACTGCTGTGGCAAACCAAGCTAGTGGCAGCTGTAAATGCACAGATTGATGGCCTGGCTAAATTGGTATCTAGAGAGCAGAGAACTATACATTAGAGACCAGAAAATCCCAAGAGACGAAGGAATGTAGTAGGGGGAAGCAGATGTAATCTGTGTGGGCCTCACCTCTGGAGAACTCTTGGGCCGTCATGCATCTATTCTGCCATCCTTTAACTTAATTACATCTGTCTACTTTTCTACTAAACCCACCAGACTCTGACTGCTCCTCCAAAGGATAAGTGAAGTTACAAGCCTGTTATCTTCTTTTGCTTCAGTAGCAGTTTAGAATGTTTCAGTGACCTTGAGAGTTCAGTGGCATTTCTGTCCCAGATCCCAACTGCCCTTCCCTTTTGTTTCAACTCTGAGGAGCCTGCTGTAATAAGGTCGGGAAATCTCTGAAGCACTACCCCGACCCGCTCAAGCACGCTCCATTGGAAGCTGTCTATCTTTATAACCAAACTTGGAGGAAATAAAATGCAGTAATTTTGTAGAGACTATATTTTAGAGTCTAAATGTATTATTATTTATAATACATTTAGTTTTCCAAATGTAGAGAAATAGGTCCTAATTACTGAACGCTGCCCCTCAAGATTCCCCTTGAAGATGAATAGGAGCAGAGCCAGCTCCTCTGTGGTCCCCTCCTACCACCATGCCAGAGACTTGGGCTGAATGAGCAGTGATACATGCCAGCCTGGGGCCCGCTGGAGACCACGAATATTCCACTTCATGCATGGCCCCACTTCTTACTTCCCTTGGATAGTTAAAGACCAAGACTGCAGGTGAATAGCTCAGAAATTCCCCAAGCCTATGCAGCTGTAAATCCAGAGGCAGTGGGGAAGATTAATTGTGCCACAAAGTAGAGGAAGTAATAATTAAACCTATTAAAAAGGAGGTGGCTGGAGAGGGGTGCTCTGGTGATGGATGATGAGGTAGGAAGTGTTAGGCACAGTCATCCCTAACGGCTCCAGCCGGGCCACTGTGAAAGACTTGGTGGGAAGCCCAGAGCAGAGTGAAAAATATGCTGGGCCTGCCTGGCCAAGCCCCACCATTAGTCACTGCTTGGAAAAGGCAAAGTGTGCCTGGTTTTCATTCTGGATCACAATAAGAGGTGGGAGGCAGTCTCATAAGTTAGCAATGCAGAGAATGTTACAAGGAGTTTGTTTCAATATGAAACAAACATTTCTTTTGTTTCAAGACAAGGGTAGAATTGCTGAAATATGGAGACAGCTGCTTCTGCTTCTCCCTCAAGTTGAGGCCCTGAAAACTAGGCCAGTTCCATCTCTCTGGAGCACCTGCTGCAGGTCCCTCTAGCCTAAGAAGTGCAGACTAATTAAAGTGGCCTTTATGGGCTTTCCCAATCCAGCTCCAACCCAGCCATCCCTGCCTCGTGTTCCCTGTGCTAGGCTAGGCACAAAGCAGGTCTATATACGGCTCCACTCAATCCCACCCTGCCTTTCCCACCTGTGTCTTTCTCATCTCATTTGCTTGGTCTGGATTACACTCCTCCGTTGTCCAAGGTAGACTTTACTAATGCCTACTATCTGGTTCTCTTTTATATCCAGGTATGTGTTTACCTACTCATGAGAAGTTAGACATGGCCAAGTGACTTGCCTGTCCAATAAATGTGAATAGAAGTGAAGTGCTACTTCCAGCAGAAGCATTTAATAGCTGAAGTGCAATATTCCACACTCTCTCTTGCCCTGCCTCATCACCTGTGAAGCTATGTGTTCTAGACGGTATAGCTGTAGGAAGATAGAGCCATGGCAGGCCTGGGTCAGTGAGGTGCCCTGTGGTAGGCTTTGTATGAATACAGTACTTTGTTGTATTATGTCACTAAGTTCTGTGGGCTGTTAATGTACCAGAACCTAGCACATTCTGAAGCATGTACCATCCAGTATCAATCCTCCAAGCCCTTGTCACAGCCTATAATTTCAAACTGTATCCTAACAAAGTCTGTGTGAGAGGAGAGATTAACAGAAGTTTCCCAAGGAGATTTTACAGCATCTATGCTTCTGCATGCTCTAAATTCTAGCCCTAAAGACCACTAAAATCTGTAAACTTGAACCAAATTACCTTGGACTCATACAGAATAGGCTTCAGAGAATTGAGGGTTATCATTATGCCCTCAGGTTAGTTGATTTGTTTTTGATTAAAGTTTGCTATTAGAAAAAGCACACTGAGGCTGGGCACCATGGCTCACGCCTATAATCCTAGCACTTTGGGAAGCTGAGGTGAGAGGACTTCCTGAGCCTATGGGTTCATAACCAGCCTGAGCAACTTGGTGAGACCTCATCTCTACAATAAATCAAAATATTAGCCAGGCGTGGTGGTGTGTGCTTGTAGTTTCAGCTATTTGGAAGGCTGAGGTGGAAGGATCACCTGAGCCCAGCAGGTCGAGGCTGCAGTGCCCATGAGCATGCCACTGCATTCCAGACTGGATGACACAGTGAGACTCCAACTCAAAAAAAAAAAGAGAAAAAGAAAAAGCACACTGAAATCTATTATAATCTTTGCTATGAAAATTTTAGTGATACCATACATTTTGTCACCAGAACCCCCTATATAAAATCCTTCTTAAGAAATTTCTTTTAGGCTGGGTGTGGTAGTTCACACCTGTAATCCCAATAATTTGGGAGAACAAGGTGGGAGGATTGTTTGAGCCCAGGAGTTCAAGAACAGCCTAGGCAGCATAGAAAGACCCCATCTCTACAAAAAATAAGAAAGTTAGCTAGATGTGGAGGTGCTTGCCTATAGTCCCAGATACTCGGGAGACTGAGGTGAAAGGACTGCCTGAGCCTAGTATGTTGAGGCTGCAGTGAGCCGTGATTTTGCCACTGCACTACAGCCTGGGAAACAGTGAGACCCCTATTCAAAAAAAGAAAAAAAAAGAAAGAAATTTATTTTAGGATTCAGCTTCTCCTCCCCTGAGGATTGCTACACTCCTATCTTTTGGATAATGAGAATTATGTACAAGCATGCTCTGCATAAAGCTGTTTCAGTCAAGGACGGGCTGCATATACAATGGTGGTTCTGCAAAATTATCATACTGTATTTTTACTGTACCTTCTCTATGTGCAGGTATGTTTATACACACAACTACTTACCATTGTGTTACAATTGCTGACAGTATTCAGTACAGTCACATGCTGAAAGAGTTTGTAGCCTAGAAGCAATAGGCTATGCCCTATAGCCTAGGTTTGTAGTAGCCTAGACCATCGAGGCTTGTGTTCGTACACTTTATGATGTTCACACAATGGCAAACTCCCCTAATGATGGATTTATCAGAAAGGTATACCCATCATTAGATGATGCATGACTATATTTCTCTCTTGGTTCATCTACCAGGAAGTTCTGGCTTTCAAATGAAACTCTACTATAACAGCTGTATCAGCCCTATGTGCTGTAAGTTTGGGCTCTTTTCTCTGATCTTGATTTTCTATTTCTATTTGATCATCATTTGTTATTGTAAGTGAAATAAAATCCTTTAGAGAATGAAACAAGTTCTAAACAAGCAAGCTATCAAAAACTTTTATATCTGTTGCGTGCTCAGTTGACTTTGCTTTGGTCATCTGCCTACTCATTTAGCCTACCTTTTCTCAACTTTGCCGCCTAAGCTCTGCAATTTGTTTCATGGGCCCTATTCTACAGCTTTAATAATCCAGAAGTCCCAGTTACTTGGAGATGTTACATTATGGTAGAAATGCACTGTGACCAGAACCAAAGGATCCCTATCCTTATACTTTCCTAAGAGCTCTTAGAAAAGAAAGTTACTACTTCTCCTGGCCTCAGGTTTTCATCTGCCTCAGAAGACTGTTAAGGTCAAATGAAACAGCAAATGCCAGTGTGATGCTCTAGTTTCTAGGGTACCAGTATTATTCCAAATAGCTTCAATTACCACAGTCCTCAATATTACAAATAAAAAAAAATAAAAAATGTGCCACTCACTCTAGCATTACTTTGCTAAGAGTACAATTCAATATAAGTCTTAGATGCCATCTTATTTCCTTAATAAATATCAAAGAGAACTCAATACTAGATCAACTCACATAAAGAGAGTGCAAAGTTATGGGTTCTGGAGCTATTACAGCCAAACTCTGCATGTTATGTGTGAAGGGAACCCAGTGTGTCCATGTAGGCGAGGAGGCCCTCCAACAGAGCATTTGGAAATGTGTGGGAACTTTTTGGTTGTCAAAATATCTGGGGGACAACTCTGGCGGGTTGTGGGTGTAACCAGGGATACTAAACAGCTTCACCATGTGGGAAAATCCTTAACAATGGAGAACCATCATAACCCCTAAAAGCCTATTGGCTAGTATTGTGCCATGCTGAAAAACACTAGATTCTTTGAGGTAATTTTATACTCTGGCACTACTAATTAATAATCTGAAAAAAACCACTTCATTTCAGTACTGTCATCCTGTTGAAGATGTTAAAATAAATCATCAAAGCTAATTAATTGGGAAGTCTTTTGGCTGGTATCCAATAATTGGAAACTGTAGTTTTAAAATCTGGCTTGCTAACTGATCCTCTTCAGCAGTTTCTTATCTGTGAAATGTAATTCATTAAGAAGACAAAATAAAAGACACCTATATATGGGCTTTCTCCCAATTTCATGATGATTCTTAAAAAGGGAGAGGGAAAACTTTCTTAATAATTAAAACATGGGCTGGGCATGGTGGCTCACACCTACAATCCCAGCACTTTGGGAGACTGAGTTTGAGAAGATTGCCTGAGCCTGCGAGTTCGAAACCAGCCTGGGCAACTTGGCGAGACCTAATCTCTACAATAAATCAAAAAATTAGCCGGACATGGTGACACATGCCTGTAATTCCAGCTACTTGGAAGGCTGAGGCAGAAGGCTCGCCTGAGACCAGCAGGTTGAGGCTGCGGTGGTCAGTAGTATGCCATTGCCTTCCAGACTGGGTGCCGGAGTGAGACTCTAACTCAAAAAAATAAATAAATGGTAGAAGTAATAATAATAATACTGACAATAATATACAAAATTCTCTTGTGGCAATCTCATTCATGATACCAAGAACCAAGTATTTGACTCCCAAATAGGCAACTGTGGCTCAGAGTACTCTCCTAAACATGAGTCTCATAAATCCCACTAGATGCACCTACCTGGATATACCTCAGATAATCTGAAACTCAGTGTTTTCAAAAATGTCTATTGTATTACTGAGCTGAATAAAATCTAGCATTTTAGAGCACTTGTCAGTTTTCAAAGCCCTCAGATCTTCACTATCTTATTTGACTCCAGGACAAAGGCATGGTGGCTGGGTCTGCTTTTGAAGACACTTGCAGAAGTCATGTGTTCACTAAGTTACAGAGCTAGACCCATGACCTCCTGGCCCAGCACTTTCTTCCCTGGGTCATTTTGTCCCTTGTAGAGTCTGAGACAGCAAATGCTGCAGAATTCAGCTGGACAACTTAGAGTGAAGACAAAGTCCAGCCCTCAGAGCCGCGTCATTCCTTCAGAGGATGACAGGACGGCATGGTCTTCCCAGACCAACAGGGAGCCCTGAAAATGGACAGGAAATGGAAGGACGAGCAGAAGGGCTGGTCAAAAGAATGACCCTTCCAAGTGATTTTACCTTGCAAATTCAATCACAAAGACAGATGGATTTTCTAGTAAGGATAGAGAGCAAATTATGAAACCTGCTTTCCTAAGGCAATTGGGTCTGAAAAGCTTCCTTTTAAAAATTCACACTGGATTGAAAATTCAAAGTCTATGATGTTGTGAAGTGTTCTAGCTAGATTAAGCATAACACTATCAAAACAAGTGATTCATATATTCTGCTCATTTTTCTATTAGTATATGGGCTTTTGGTTACAGCAATTTCAAAAACATGGGAAAAATGGGATTAAAACTGTGAATCCATTTACTGCTTTCAGTTTTTCTTCCCTTTCTGTTTAATTGAGAGGAATTTACCTAGGAAACTGGAAGCTTCTGAGGCTGGCTCATTCATGCACATCACAGGGATGCTATTTAAACATGTTTTCCTAGAAAGCACTTGTGATCTCCTTTTTTTTTTTTTAGTTAGAGTCTCACTCTGTCGCCCAGATTGGAGTGCAGTGGCATGCTCCCGGCCACTGCAGCCTCAACCTGCTGGGCTCCAGCAATCCTTCTGCCTCAGCCTTCCAAGTAGCTGGAACTACAGGTGCGTGCTACCTTGCCCAGCTAATTTTTTTTATTTATTGTAAAGATGAGGTCTCACCAAATTGTCCAGGTGGGTCTTGAACCCGCAGGCTCAGGCAATCTACTACCTCAGTCTCCCAAAGCACGGGATTACAGGCTGAGCCACCGAGCCTGGCTGTGATCTACTTCAAATCTGTAACCCCATTTACTTCTTTATTCAAGCTGTAGACTCACTGGATCAGAGAAACCTGCAGAAAGCACTTGAACCTGGAATTCCCAACACATTTGTTGGCTCATGATGCCCCTCAACCCTGCTGTAATACATCAGGAAGGGTGGGTTCCTTTGCAGTCTGTTTATCCTGCCACACCTGTCCATCTCCACTACTATCTCTTCTTCCATGTACATATAAACAGGGAAACAACCCAGTCTTCCTCCCTCTGATCACATAAAGCAGCCAGTGGGGAGTACTAATGCAGAATACCACTAGTCTCAGGAACCATAGCAAAAAACTTTAATGTATCTGTGGCCTTCTTTTACTGCTTCTGTTTTGTTTTGTTTTGCTTGTTTTGAAGAGATGGAGTCTCACTATGTTGCCAGGCTGATTTGGAACTCCTGGCCTCAAGCAATCCTCCTACCTCGGTGCCCCAAAGTGCTGGGATTACAGGTGTTAGCCACCATGCCCGGCCCCTTTTAGCTTTTTTGTTGTTGTTGTTGTGCATATTATTGTACAGCAGATTCAAAATTAAAATTTAAAATTTAATTATAAAAATAGTAAAATATGCTTGTGGCAGACAGCAAAAATTGGCTCCCCCAACACTCATTTTCAATCTACTCCTCTCCTGCATGTCTGTGTCTATGGGGCTAGAAAGCTAAATATTCACTTTTCCAGCCTTCCTTATATCTACTACCATGGTGATACTACCATGGTGAATGAGACAAAAGCAGAAGTTTTCTGAGATTTTAGGGAAAGCTTTTGCTAAAGAATACAGAAGCAACTCCTGTATACTGATTTGAACAAGTAACAAGGTCTGGAGCTTCAGCAGCCATACTGTGATCATGAGCCATAAGGGACTAGAATGGGAGGAAGGCTAAGAGAACTGCAGGGAAGTAGGCCCTGTTATTCTTTTTTTTTTTTGAGTTGGAGTCTCACTCTGTCGCCCAGACTGGAGTGCAGTGGCCGCTCTGGCCACCGCAGCCTTGACCTCCTGGGCTCCGGCGATCCTTCCGCCTCAGCCTTCCGAGTAGCCAGAATTACAGGCGCGTGCTACCACGCCCGGCTAATTTTTTGATTTATTGTAGAGATGAGGTCTCGCCTGCCCAGGTGGGTCACGAACTTGTGGGCTCAGGCAATCCAATCACCTCAGCCTCCCAAAGGGCCCTGTTATTCTTAAACCTCTGAACCAATGTCAGGTGCTTCACATGTACTGTCTTATGAGAAAGAAAAGCCTCTATTTATTTAAGCCATTGTAAATCAGATTTTCTCCTCCCTCCCTCCCTCTCTTCCTTCCTTTTAAGAGATGGGGTCTCACTATGTTGCCCAGACCGGTCTTGAGCTCCTGGCTTCAAGTGATTCTCCCCTTTCAGCCTCCCAAAGTGCTAGAATTAGAAGTGTAAGCCACTGCACCCAGCTTAGATTTTCTGTTTCTTACAGCCAAAAGATTCCTGTTACTATATTTGATGTAGAAATATGAGAAAATATTATCAACAAGGTGCCTGAATGAAACGTAATTGTACACCTAACCCTTAACTGTACCCCACAAAACCATAATAAAAAATATTGATTTAAAAAATATATATGAGAAAATATAGGAAAAAGCCCTATCTGTCTATCTATCTTACCTAGTGACCATCTGAGGTAATCACTGTTAACATTTTTGGGAAGTTCTTGACAATCTGGTTCTTCATTTTTGTTATTGGCTTCATTTTGTTTTGTTTTGGTGTGAAGTGTTTTGTTTACATCATTGAGATCATATTATATGTAATGATTTTAAAATATAATTACAACAAGACCAGGTTCTCAAAGAAAGATAATAATAGAAAGGATTCTGATGACAGCCACTAGGTTTTTACTTAGACTTAGGTTATTCAGTACAGACTTAAAGGGTGTAGATAATTATTTCTCAAGTTTCCAGGCAATAAAAATGGTCAAAATATTGTTCTCTACAGCTTTGCTTTGTAGAATAAAAAATTGTTTCAGTTTAGTAACTCTTCTGATAGTGTTCTCACCATATAAGAGTAACTAAGCCATTCTTAGGAAGTGCTGGGACAGAACCACATTATTTATGGCTTTTGATTGTATTATACTGGACAAGAGATTCCATTTGAAATGGGTAGTGAAGGATGTGGAAAAAGAAACACATTTTCTGGTGCTGGCAAAGGAGTCAAAGAGGCAGCTGATGGGTTAGCAAGGCCCAAACTTCTCTTGAGACACCTTACAACATATCGGCCAACTGAAACATGGGAGCAAGGTAAGAAAAAGACCTTCAGCCCCTATCCCAGCCTCCCATACTTTCCATCTCTTTGTTCTTTTCTTCTACATTCTAATAGAGCTTCCACCTCACTGATCTCATTTCCTACTGTATCAGTTCTGCTTGGTTCTACCTTTATTGCAGGCTTTACATTTTTCAGGTTCCTCATAATTCTTCCTCCTACCATCCATCCTCTTTGTCACCTGATCTTTTCCCCTATATTAACCTGCTTTCCCTTATGAGTTTCTACTTTACATCTTTTGTATCCTACTAAGGATGCCAAACTTTTATAAATTTTTCTTAGTTCTTACAGCATGCAATTTTTAAAGATCAGGTCATCTTCTAAGAATCATTGTTACCTCTTCCTAATTCTGTAGCAATTTTACATTTATCTGGGTTCTTTCTTTTTTCTGTTTGACTCTCAAATAAAGCAAGCTGGTTGAGGATTTATCCATAAATAACGTTATGTGGCTTATGCTCCAGCGGGGTTTGGTCCCATCCTCCAAGTGCTTGGGTGATGGCCAAATCCCTCTATCAGACCGATTGCTACATGACAGAACGATAATATACACAGTGCCTAGATTCCCCTCCAGGAAATTTATCTTGCATATTAGCATATGAAAGGCTCTGAGAAGTCCTACATTAATTTCATTCTCATAAGAGGGTATAAGCTAAATGCTATAATTATCCTCATATTCCAAACGAGTCAAAGAGATGCTAAGGAACTTGCCCAAGTCACACATGTAGAAAGTGACAAGTCCAGGATGTCTGAGTTTAGAGTTCAAGCTTTTAACCAGTATACTCAATAGCATTTAATGACATCTGGGCAATAAACCGAGGTTTCTGTGAGCAAGATATAGGTAGAGAAGGTAGGATTTGGGGACACATTATCTATGCCTAGCGACTTCCAAATCATCTCTAACTCGCTCACCTGAGATCTAGTCTTGGGTCTCCAGTTGTCTCAGGCTATCATTTCATGCACTTGGAGAGGGGGAAGACAGGAGAGGTAATGTTTTAGGACAAAGTTCCATAAGTTCTCCAATACTGAAAAGATGGATTCTAAACTAGGCTCATCTTGCCTAACCAACCTCATCTTCCATGTCTCCTCTGCACGAACCCTGTTCTCCAGCTAGCTCTCTTCTGTGTCCTTCATGGGATAAGCTGAATACATTGCAAATTCTAGAGAAAGAACAGTGGCTGATGACTGAGCGTTACATAGATCTTTCCTCCAAACAGCTCACTAGGCTCTCATCTCTCCCTTTTATCGTTACAGTATTACTTGGAGGGATGCAAAGCTATTAATCATTCATTTTCCAGATGGAGAAACTGAAGTACAAAGAAGGGGAGCAACCTACCCAATGTTAGACAGCTGGTTACTGTTAGCATGAACCTGTTTCCTATCTCATCTCCTTAGGATCAGGTTCTGTGAGCCCTCCAAAGTGAAAAGTGCCTTGATTTATTAATCTCAGTTGACTTGGACTTTATTTGCTAAAATTCCTTTATCATTCCTTCAACAAACATTTATTGCAGTACCATAGTGGGCATCAGGAATAGTAGATGATGGGCACGAGGTTCCTGCTCACAACCTGGTGAAGGAAGCACAATCACAGCTCAGGATAGCAAGTGTAGGAACGGAGGCCTGAAAACAATATACAATCCCCCTAGCCACTAGGAGGTCACTCTAATGACCACCAATGCTGCTAAAGGCTCTTCAAAGCAGAAACAATAAAATAAAGAATGCTTTTACACCTTAAACTTTGGTAACACAAAACAGTACTGTGTAGGCTTCCAGCAAGAGGATTCATATTTCCTCACAATGCGCTTCTTATATGCAATAGTTCATAAAGGTCTGTTTAAAAAAAAATAATTTTTTTTCAATAATAATAATGAAATTATCATCAATCATTAATAAGCCAAGCCAACTGGCTTAACAGTGATTTTTAAACAATCATCAATTAAATTCATTCAGCATAAGAATATGTTAATGAGTAATTCAATAATGCTTCATCCACCAAAAAAAAAAAAATGTTGCATAGCTCATTATAAAAAACTGGATAAGAGACAAAAGAATGAGTTTTCTCTTATGAGGCATCTGCATAAATTAGGTGAAAAAATACCACACTGGGGACTTAGAAACTGCACATCCCCATCTACAATCCTTAGAGGATCTGGAAAAATGGAAATTAGAAAGCAGCAAAGTCACTGTATTCTCTATTACTAAAAGACACTGTCCCCCTGAGGCGAAAAAAAACCCAATATATGAAACAAGAGAGAATGCTTTGGTCCTAAGGAGGATGGGAGAGGAGTGAAGAGAATGAATTTGGCTCTCTGCTCCAAGTAGATAGGAAATGATTTACTGCAGCATTGCACAGTTTCTACACTGACCAGAGTTCCCTAGTTCCTGAGATAATGAATATCCCACCCTGATAACAGTTCCTAAACTACATGGTACCAAGGGTAGCTAGTGAAGGACAAATGTGGATCCCCAAAAGAACAAGTGGCCTGTTTTTAATGTATTGCAATAATCGAATCATGGAACTGTTTAATCCAATTACAGGGCTAGTCCCTGGATATGTCATTCAGATTGGTCAAAATCACAAATGTAACTATGGTGGGGCTTATCCATGGAGAACTTCGAGTGTCCAGTGCTCTGTAACCTGGTGTTGGGCAGCAGTTCCACCACTGCATGGTATTTGAGGCTAATCCAAGTCTGCATCCCATGTCTAGCCCTGTTTTCTACAATGTTTCCCTTAAACACAGAGTGACTCCAGTCCAAGGAGGTGCAAAGACAGTATTTCCACAGAAATAATGTCTGTTGGGCTGAAGAGTCGCTCTCTAGTCTCTACTATGTTACTTTAGATGTAAAAAGAAAAGGTTCTATGCCTTACTCTTCTAGTGGGAAAGGCAGTCATTATATAAATATAGGATCAGCAAAATAACAGAATATCTAATTCTGTGTTTTTTGAACTTTGCTCTACAAAGCAGCTGTGCCACATAAGATGTTAATACGATGATTTCTTGAGACACATGTCTTCCATGGTCAAATAAGTATGAAACATTGGGTTAAACAAACTTAATATAGGACTTCTCAGAGCCTTTCATATGCTAATGTGCAAGATAAATTTTCTGGAGGGGAATCTAGTATCCCAAATGATTTGATCATAGAGATAAGAAAGGCTTACCCACATTTCGTGGAAGAGGGGTTCTACAGAATACAATTTGTGATCTAGCCTTTTTTTTCCCCTTCTAAAAAGACAGTGTCGCTGGGCTCAGTGGCTCAGCCTGTAATCCTGTGCCTTGGGAGGTTGAGGTGAGTGAATTGCCTGAGCCCGCAGGTTTGAGACCTGCCTGGGCAACTTGGCAAGACCTCATCTCTACAATAAATCAAAAAATTAGCCAGCCGTGGTAGCACGCTCCTGTAGTTCCAGCTACTTGGAAGGTTGAGGCGGAAGATCACCGGAGCCCAGCAGGTGGAGGCTGCGGTGGCCGGGAGTGGCCACTGCACTCCAGTCTGGGTGACGGAGTAAGACTCCAACTCAAAAAAATAAAAAAAATAAAAAAATAAAGAGACAGTGTCTTGCTATGCTGCCCAGGCTGGCCCTAACTCCTGGGCTCAAATGATCCTCCTGCCTCAGCCTCCTGAGTAGCTAGAACTCTAGGTGCATGCCACTGCATCTGGCTCAAATTTTTAAAAATATCCTGATAGGGTGGGCTCGGTGGCTCAGCCTGTAATCCCAGCACTTTGAGAGGCTGAGGCAAGTGGATTGCCTGAGCCCACAGGTTCAAGACCAGCCCAGAACACTTGGCAAGATCTCATCTCTACAAAAAAAAAAAAAAAAAAAAAAAAGCTGGACGTGGTAGTGCACACCTGTAGTTCCAGCTACTTGGAAGGCTGAGGCGGAAGGATCGCTGGAGCCCAGCCGGTCGACACTGGGGTGACCATGAGTGTGTCACCGCACTCCAGCCTGGGTGACAGAATGAGACTCCAACTCAAAAAAAAAGAGATATGTCCACACAAGTACAGTTAGTTTGGTTGGACTTTTAAAAAAATCCTGATAAA